>CM023451.1:27540674-27687570 GCA_013339765.2 Haemaphysalis longicornis | reverse complement strand
TAAGGGTATATTTGATGGCTTTTTTTTTTAAAACACACACATGCCCAACTTATGTAGGAAACTTAGAGGTGCTGACTATATGTGGTACAAGTGAACATCAGGGTCATGGTTTGGGCCTGTTGGTGATGCATAATGGGTACTGAAAGCGCAAATTAGACACGGACAAAGAGAGGGGACAACAGGACGAGTGCTAACTATCAACAAAATGTATTTTCTTTACAATGGGTTAAAGAAAATTTTAGGCCCCTCGAGTGTACTTTTGAACTTCCGATTAAAAACTCAATACAGTTTCTCGACACCAACTTGATGTTTCAGCCAGATCACACTTGTTGGGCTTACCAATCAAGGAGCAGCAAACCACTCTTCCCTTTATCCGCGCACTGAAACTTTGTGAAGAGGGCAATCATAAACATGTGTTTTAGGAACGCTATCAAGAAATTGTGTGACCATACAATGGCTACCAGCCTCCGTCAACAATCGCAAAGATTGTCCAACTCGGGGTATCCGGTTCAGTTGCAAATCGCTGTTGCTGAGTCGCTGCTAAAAAAGTTGCGAGCCCGAACGCAGGGATAGCAGCCGGCCTCACTCGAAAACCGTCCAAAGTATGCGGTTATACCTTACCTCCACAATATTTCCCAAAACTTCAAAAAAATTGCCGGACGTGCAAATATTAGAGTGGTATTTTCTGCCACGTAAACACTGGGCACGGTATGCAGAATGAGCAATCCCCGGGGTCAACGCTCTAGCTATTGCGGCATAAAACATAATTGTAAGCGCACAACATGCACAGAAAACGTGGTGTATCAAATTCCTCTTTCTTGTGGCAAACGTTACATTGGGCAGACTGGTCGCTGTGTTAAGGACCGGCTTCGCGAGCACTCTGGTAATGTCAAAAAACGGAGTGGCGGATGGGTAACGCATCACTGTTCCACGTGTCACCACAAACCGCATTGCGAACCGTTCTTCGACAAATGCGTCATAATCGCAAGAATAAAGATACATTAACAAGAGAAATTATAGAAGCTAAAAAAATAGATAGTTTGCAGTCTCAATGCGTGAGCACACTATTTGTATCCCTTTCTCAAAAAGAACTTTGTTATGTCAGGCGAATATACGTGTCTCTGCGTATGTGGGGTAGCACGCAAGTAGAAAGCATGGCATGTATATATTGTGGTTTTTTCCAAATACATTTTGATGGTAGTTAGCGCTCGTTCTGTTGTCCGCATTCTTTGTCCGTGTCTAATGTGCGCTTTCAGTACCCATTATGTATCACCAACATTCCCAAACCATGACCCTTTTGAACTTTATTTCTAGTACATCGGGGTCTTTTAATTGTTGTTCACTTGATCTTTCAATGATCATCGCTCTCTTTTAGCATTAGCCGCATGTCGTGCACGTAGGCTATCTTTCTGCATTCGGAACAATCTTCTCCTCGAAGAAGTCAAGCAGTTGTGCGGTAGCCTTGCCCCGTCTGTAGGCCACGGCACTAGAATTTGCAGAATTTCGAATGCTGAGTGGATACACCAAGCACGTTTCTACAGAGGGCTCCTGTCTTCGCAACTGCTACGGACCTATGGGGTCTGGAGAGCTGGGAGACATCTTCGAGAATGTCTACGCATCGCAAACCAGACGACGGAATTCCTCTGGACCTTTGAACTCACGCAGCTAAGGACAGCCATTCTAAAGACTCGGCCTACGTCCAGGTGTGTCGTTCATCAAATGGAACCTATAGACTTGCCTCCGTATGTTGAAGATGTCCTGTCCTTAGGGCCGAAGTTTGCTGTGTAACCGAGGCGCTCACCCCCTGAGTTACTTTCTTTGGTGCATCACGTGTCGCGGCATGCTGCTGACAATGAGCATAACCGATGCATCTCTGAAGGCGCCGACGTGTTGTCTCCCTGCAGGCCGGCTCCCTCCAAGTTACCAGTAAAACGGGTTGCTACATTTTTAAAAGACCACAGTATCTCGGTTGTTCTCGACGACAAAGAAGGGGGGTTTGCTGTTATATCGCATGACCTGTTTCTTTCAAAGGTGGACGCGGCAGTTTCATCTGTTTTTGGGGTTCACGATAATGTCATTTCTAGAGTGAAAAGTGGAGCCAAGAAACTGTGTCATAAGCTAAATTTAGGCATAGTGGTCAACGGCATCGCAAATTGAAAAAAAGGTTTTCTTGATGTGTTTTTCAGTGTCAAGACGCACAAACCTGATAGACCACTCCGAGTTATAGTTTCCGAAACAGGCACATGGCAGAAATCAATAGCATCATTTTTACTAGAGAAGTTGAGCATTTTACCCTTTGACGAACTGTTTCTTGTAAGAACTCGGAAGATATTTTAGACTTCCCGCATTCTTGTTCCAAACAAGTGCTCTATGCCTTTTCTCTTGATATTAAAGACCTTTATTACTCTTTGACACATGACAAATTGCTTAATTTTATGGGCAGCTACATTGACGAGTTCTGTAGTGTCCCTTTTCAAAATGCCGCAGGGGTGTCCGTTAGTGGTTTTTAGAACTTGTATCGTTTTATCTACGTTCCACTTTTATTCAGTATGATGATAAGCCATGCCTGCAGCGAATGAATATGCATTGGCTAATGCATTGCCCCGATTCTTAGCGATTTGTTTTTATCCAAACTAGATAACATTGTGGCCGGCCGCCTTGAGAGCATGATTGTTTGTTCGTGTGTTTCGCTTTGCGGATAATTATTTATTCTTTTTACATTGTAATACTGATGCTCTGAAATGTCGCGCCCATGATGTGTTATCCATTGTTAAAGAAAATGTTAGGCCCCTCGAGTGTACTTTTGAACTTCCGATTACTAACTCAATACAGTTTCTCGACATCAACTTAAAATTTCAGCCAGATCACGCTTGTTGGGCATACCAACCAAGGAGCAGCAAAGCACTCCTCCCCTTTCATTCCGCGCACCCAAAATTGGTGAAGAGGGGAATCATAAACATGTGTTTTAAGAACGCTATCAAGAAATCGTGCGACAATTCAATGACTACCAGCCTCCGTCAAAAATCGCAAAGATTGTGCAACTCGGGTATCCGGTTCAGTGGCAAGTCGCTGTTGTCCAGTTCCTGCTAAAAAAGTTGCGAGCCCGAACGCAGGGATAGCAGCCGGCCTCACTCGAAAACCGTCCAAAGTATGCGGTTATACCTTACCTCCAAACTATTACCCACAACTTGAAAACAATTGCCGGAGGTGCCAATATTAGAGCGGTTTTTTCTGCTCCAGAAAAACTGGGCAAGTTATGCAGAATGAGCAATCCCTGGTGTCAACGTTCTAGCCGTTGCGGTATAAAACCTAAATGTAAGCGCACAACATGCACAGAAAACGTGGCAGATGAAATTCATATTTCTTGTGGCAAACGTTACATTAGGCAGACTAGTCGCTGTATTAATGGCTGGCTTCGCGAGCACTCTCGTAATGTCAAAAACGGAGTGGCGGATGGTTAGCGCATCACTGTTCCACGTCTCACCACAAACCGCACTGCGAACCACTCTTCGACAAATGCATCATAATCGGGAATAATAAAGATAGATTAACGAGAGAAATTATAGAAGCTGAAAAAATAGATAGGCTGCCGTCTCAATGCGTGAGCACACCAGCTGTATCCCTTTCTCAAAAATACCTCTGTTATCTCAGGCGGTTATAAGTATCTCTGCGCATGTGTGGTGGTATGCAAGTGAAGCGTGGCAAGTATATATTGTGGTTATTTCGAAATACATTTTGTTGGTAGTTAGCGCTCGTCCTGTTGTCCCCTTTCTTTGTCCGTGTGTAACTTGCGCTTTCAGTACCCATTAAATGAACAACATTTATGCCTTTCTGGGTTCGACAAATACTTGCTGAAAATTTGGGTTATACTGTGCTCACTAATAGCATGTGCTCCTTTTTCAACTGCTCAAATACCTGTAAAAAGACAGTCAGCTTATCTTATAAACATCGCCTAGAGCGTTCTTGATGAGTCGCGCGTGCAAAATTCAGACGTTGTGTTAAGGCAAGCGGATTATCATCATTTGCTGTTTCATTTAAAGAAATTGTCGTGTTAAAGTATCTCCGGCGTTCGCATGACATAGCTCTCAATGAAAACCTGTCTTTCTGCGCCATGTACCTTGTCATATGACACCAAGGGTCCGCATTCATTATTGAAGAGCTCCACGGTGGTGGTATATACCTTCTGTTTTCAATAACTTGTCTTTCTAAATGTTCATTTTAACTACTCTGAAACGTTTGCGTGCTGCCGATCTAGCATTAGAATGTTTCTGAAGTATGTATGTGTGACGTGTGAGCATTTGTTAGTTGTTTGAGTTGAAAGTGTTTCTTGAATAGGAGCAAGCTTACGATGGTTTGCAATACTACGTATCGTTAACGAAAGCGTGGAGAGTTCCGCTGTGAAATGCTAAGAATTCGAACAATAGCAACAATTAATTGTTTTTTTGTTTTTGTATGGATATTTTTGTTTTTTCTTCTTCTTTTTGGTTTTTTTTGTCTCTGTATCCAGGTTTCGCTATCAATGAATACTTTTGGCACTAGAGGTGGCCGCGCTGCCAGGCCTCGCCGTACAAGCCACCTGTTGGCTTTGGCAGGCCCATTTCTATTTGTTTATGTATTCCATCATAAAAAATATTTTTAACATTAAAAAGGGTTGTTTTAGCACTTACCCGAGCTGACGGAATTGACCAATGTTATATTTTAGTTATTGATTCCGACAACCAGGTCGAGGTAATATTAATCGAATTATCAAAAGAGTTCAACACTGTTTTTTAGTATAAGCTGCTTAAAAAATTCATGTGTATAATAAAAGGTTCCACTCGAGAAAGTGTATTACGCTGACTAGTCTCACTGAAAACAAGCGGAAAAACTCTTTTCTTTTCAACTTTGAATTTACAAAGTGCGAAAAAGAAAAGAAGAAATAGGAAAAAGCAGAAGAGAAAAGGCTTGGGCTATTTCACAATTAGCACATTGGCAAGAAATACTGCCATGCAACGACGCTACGCAAAGATGACTTTTGTAACGAGTAACAAGAGGCATTTTGTTGAATTACCCAGAGTTCTTCAGACACATTCCCCAACTTCTCTTTCATATTCAAACATGTTTATGAATTCCTTCTCCGCAATATTTAGTTGGGTGTGCTTTATGTCTTAAAAGCATGTTCAGAGATAATAAAGAAATTGAACAGAATAAATTTTATGTTTCAAAACTTGTAATTCTTCTTTTTTATCTACTTCTCCCCTTGAGCTTCCCACTCCAGTCCTTACGGTTAGAATGGCGTTAACGATGTGAGTTCAATCTGCATTCAACCTATGGAGGTGGGGGGCCTTCTCAAAAGACGAATATTTCAGCGGTAGCCAGACTTCGCTCATTGAGCTTTGCAACGAAGACCCTGCGGCTTCTACCGCAATGGCCAACGCGCCTGGCAACAAGACCCCAGCGGCTAGGGCCGTCTTGACAAGTCCCCACGTCATTGTTTCTCACCCCGCGACCCTGCATTCTTCTACCGCGGGGGAGACGAGGATGTTGAGGGCCCGATCTTCACGTACCAGTGCGTCATCGGCCATAACCACTGGGATGAGACGATCCTGCTCCGTAACCTGTTTTTCTGCCTTAATGGAACGGGCCTAAGTCAAGAACGAGGCACGCTTCACGAGCTTGGACAATCGCAACGAAAAGCTCAAAACCTTCGGCAGCATCGGATAGTCGCCCGAACTAGAAGCAAAGATTCATTGGCAGCTAGCAGTAGCTAGCAGTAGCTAGCAGCAGCTAGCAGCAGCTAGCAGCAGCTAGAAGCAGCCACCAGCAAAGAACGATTTCGCATCCCGCGTGCAGCGCCCAACTGAATCATACGTCGCGCATATTCAAGACGCCCAGGCCATTTGCCATAAAAATGACCGAAAAACGTCGGAGGAAAATAAACTGCAACACGTTTTAGAGCGAATAGCGGGTGACGCATTCAGCCCCTTGGTCTTCAAGATCTGTGACAAATTCAACATTATCGTCGAATGCCGCTGATTTGAGCAAGCGAAACGCCGCCGCATCGCACAACACTTTACAATGCTCCCGAACAAGGCTAAGACCTCGTCGTGCACCAGCAACGTCCACCCAACCACAGCTGATGTTTCTTTGACAGAGGCGAAAATGACTTCCGCAAATGTCCCAAGTATTGTGCGTCGTGAACTTCAGGACATGGGTCCTGCTACTTCTCAGCCTTACCCTCAGCACAGCAGTGTGCCTGCTGTATGTTTTATACAAGCCGTTGTGCACAACGAACTCGTCAATCTTAGATTTGAGCCCATTTGGGCCGTCACTCATCCAAATGATCGTCATGTTCCTTCCATTACAGCGCCTCGACGCGACAACATACTGCCAGGATTCCGTTACCCCAGGCCTAATGAATGGAGAAGGTACGATGACCGGCCGATTTGCTTCAACTGCTGCCCTGCGCCATGTCGCCCTCTGCTCGTTCACACCCCGCCAGGAAAAAATTACACCGTCTTCCCGTAGGGGAACCCTGAGTAGTATGCAAAGCAGCCATGGGGTCGATTCAAGTGCCAATTATTTTCAGTTCGTCGTTTCCGTTAGGTTGAGGTACGTAGCTACCGCTATATTTACTGTTTGGTTTCCATGGTAACTACCGCACTTTTCACGTACCGGAACTACGAAATGGGAAATTGCGTGGAGCACATGGCTGCTTCGCATACTACTCAGGCTTCCGCTACGGGAAGATGATGTAATTTTAGTAGATGGTGTAATTTTGCGTCCCTCCCTTGTCGTTGTTGCACCGTCCACACCCCCACTGCACATGCTCGGTTTGCTGAACGCCCGGAGGTGTCTTACAATTTAATGGCTTCTGGAACGACAGTGTTACCACTGTCTTCCTGGATAGGCCCGAGATGAGGCGAGCATGCGCAGTTGGGGTGTTAACGGTGCCACAACAAGGGAGGAGATGCACCCTTGACGCACCCCCACACAGACCATGAGATGTTGGAGCTACAGTGATGCCAGTGTCTTCCGGGGCCGGCACGAGACTGGCACGCTTCCCCTTAAAGGGCTCCTGGAGCGGAAGTGTGGCCGGTGTCTTCCTGGGCCGGCGGATGGATGGACGACGAACGACGGACGATTGAGCCGAGAGCAAGAGATGCTTTGCATCTAAAACTTCTCCCGGTACACTAACGAATGTAATCGATGGTTTTACGCCTGGCGTGAGACGCTACCGCCAAACGTCTCTAATCCTAGCGACGGCCACTGGTCCGGTCGCTCGCCGTCCGCGCAGACTTGCCAGCCCCGCTCTCCCCGCCGCTATTCGTCGACATTGCCACCTTCTAACAAGACAAAACTAGAGAGAGAGAGAGAGAGAAAAGACTTTATTATCACACATCCGGCATACGGGATCCCCTCCGGCCGCGCAGGGCGCGGGGGTCATCCTACCTTACGCTACTCTTATAGTCCTAAGAGTTCACGTCGGGCCTAGGACCCAAGGCTTTGGTGCGCCCCTACCCCGCTCGGACTACTCGGGCGGTCGCCCTTTCGTCTCTGCGGGGCCAGGGCAGCCTCGAGCTGCTGGACGGCCCTCCTTTGATCACTCGGGTCCGCAGACTCCACGCACTGTCTCACTCGCGGCGGTAGCGTCTGACCATCCGCGCACACTGCGTCACAACCCCACATCAGATGGGCCAGGGCGGCCGTCGCTCGCGCACAAACACTGCACATTTCGCTCGCAAAGAGCTCGGGGCACATGTGGCGCGCGAGCGCCGGGGTTAGCACCGTCTCGGTCTGGAGTTGGCGAAGTCCAACCGCCTCTCGCCGGGTCAGGTACCGGTGCGGAGGCAGAAAGTCGCGCCTCTGTTCCCGATGCCATGCGAGCATACCGCCGTAGTCTGTCAGCGGCGTCTCGTCGTCTTCACTCGTGGTGGTCGTCGCCTCTTCGGGGGCGGGAGCGGCCGCGGTCCGGCGCGTGGCGAGACCGCGGGCCGCGGCGTCCGCCTCTTCGTTGCGATTCAGGGAGTTCGGCACCAAGTCCCTGCCCGCGTGGGCCGGGAACCACTTTAGCACTGACTGTGTCGTGAGTTTGTCCTCACGCAACACTCGCGCAGCCGCACCGCACACGGCTCCGCGCGCAAAGTTACGGATCGCTGCCTTACTGTCACTCAGTCTGTTCGCACGCCCGGGGAGCACGCGGCCAGGGCTATCGCCGTCTCCTCGGCCTGGCACGCGCTTCGGGCGCACACGCTACACGCGGTTCTCACTTCACCCGTGGTCGCGGACACTGCCACCGCCACGTAGGTGTTCGGTATGTTCCTGTTACGGGCGGCATCCACGTGCACGGCGCCGTCGTCGTTCTCGTACTGGCGGAGCAGCGCCCTGGCGCGCGGCGCTCGTCTCTCCACGTTCTAGAGGTTGTAGCGCCCAGATGTCACGCTACATTTTTCTGCCCACCTATAATCCTCTAACAATTCTGGCTGCTGTAAAAAACGTGGACGTTAAAGTTGGCAGTGTGCCCTTGAGCGCACTGAACGAAACAGGGGCACAAGTATCAGTGATGGGTGCACCGCGATTCTCCCGCTTGCGCAAAGTATTGACGCCAGCCACTTGTTGTCTCCGAGTCGCCTACGAAGGAACTGCAGCCGTTACTCATACTAGTAAAAATACGGAACTGCAGCCGTCACTAGTCAAAATAGATCTGTCCTGTTCATGGTTTTAGAGTATTGAACCAATGACCTTATTTCAGTCGGACCATTCTGCGATTATCGATGCTTATATCGGATGTGTTCACCTTAACCTATTCTTGTCCCCAATCACCGTTCATGACCCCTTGCCCCGTCTGTGCTGCCTCAAAGACACTCGTTTGCAGCTTCACGCTCTTTCTTGCATCTCGCTGTAGGTATCTCCCTTAGTTCTTGACAGGAATTAAGTCATTTCTCCAGTAACGGCCGTTTTACTGGAGGGCAAAGTGACGCATTCCCACACAGTCATCACGATCACACAAAACCGGATTCTCTTACTTTCTTAAATATCAGTTTCCCCAACCCAAATCTGCCGCAACCATCTCTGGGGGCCTTCTCTCCATTTTAGTGTAATACGATATTTCTCCATTTGCCATTGATTGTCCCCAAAATACTGGCCCTCACATTCTTCACGCGGCTGCACTGACCGAACCCTTCGCAAAAATGCTGGCCCCAGATCTGCTGCCTGCCCAAGTCGATGAACTCCTCCGTTTGATGGCGTCCCTTTGGGACATTTTCGATTTTAACAATCCACCTTTAGTAGAAGCCTCATCAGTCATACACCGGATTAACAACCGCAACGCAAGCCCAATTCCCGAACACCCTTTCAGAGTATCCCATGAAAAGCGGCAAATTGTCCAACAAGTGGATAAGATGCTAGCGACGGACATCATTGAAAGTTCTTCCTGCCTTTGGTCTCCCCAGTAGCTCTAGTGAAGAAAAAAGGGTGCACATAGTGGTTTTTTTATCGACTATCGATATATCAACGAAGTCACAAAGAAGGACGAGTGCCGCCTCCCAAGGATAGACATCGTCCTTGACTGCCTTCATGGGCAAATTATTTTTCGTCCTGATCTTCGTTCTGGATATCGACTAATCGCTGTAGTTGTAATGGACCGTGAAAAAAACGCCTTCATGACCCCCCACGGGCTGCACCGGTTAAATGTGATTCCATTCGCCCTTTACAACACTCCAGCTACGTTCGAGTGCATGATGGACTGGCTGCTCGAGGCATTGAAATGGACCACCCGCCTTTCTTGCCTGGGAGCCGTCATCGCTTTTCTCCTTCGTTTGCCACCCATATCGAAGAGCTTCCGGAAATGCTGTCAATTTTCCGACGGGCCAGTCACCGGAAGAATTACTCCAAATTTAATTCCGGACGCAGGAAACCACTACCCTCGGACATCTCGACGACGCGAAGGGGTTTCGTCCCGACCTTGATAAAGTCAAAACTTTCCAACCCCCCCAGGCGACCAATGGCGTTCGAAGGTTTCTAGTACTTTGTTCGCACTTTTGCCGCTTTTTCAAGAACTCTGGTTATATTGGTAGAGCCCTTACCAACCTTCTCAAGGAACTTGTTTCGTTTGTGTGGGGCTCTGAGCAAGCAACTGGTTTTACAAACCTTATCTCCGTACCACACACACTCCGCTCCTGGCCCACTTCGACTCTTATGCGCATATAGAAGCGCGCACACATGACAGAGGGTACACAATTTAGGGAGTCTTCGCCCAACGGCAGCCTGGCCTTGAGCGTACTCTTGCCAACGTCAGCCGTTTTTGCGCCCCATAGGCAACTATGCACTTAAGAAAAGAGAATATCTCGCCTTGTGTGGTCCGTCGCCAATTTTCGCCATTACCTGCAATATCCGCACATTCAGTGGGAACACATCACCACGTGAAGCGCTGGCTGTCTTCGGTATAAGATCCGATAGGTAGGTTTGGTCGCTGGCCATTGCTCATAAATGATGTACATTGAGTTAGAATACAAATCTCGATACTTGCACCAAAATGATGGTTCCTTGTCTCGCCATCCGGAAGGACCATTTCACGCCGATGACGATGACGACGCATTCTTTCTTTGCGCCATACCTATACTCACCCAGATTAAGAACAGCGTCGTACCACGGCATTATGATCGATCATTGGTAACATCAACTCTGGCTCACTTGACTCGTCCACGGGAGTGTTTGTGTTTCGCGATAACATTTTCTTTCACCGCAATACCTGTCCTGACAGGCCTGAACATTTGCTCGAAGCCCACGCGCACTTGCGCTCCACTGGCCTCCAGAAGCTTTACGTCGTCCCAACTGCTGCTCATCTCGGCATTTATCGCACGTATGAACGCGTACTGCACCGTTTTTTCTTGACCGAGTTGTAGTGTTCCATCCACCGATGCGCCAGGTTTTGCGAACACTGTCAGCGCCGCAAGACACCAACGTCGCTCCGTGCAGTAGAACTACAGCCTGTCGGCCTTCCGGTAGAACCTTCTTCTGCGGGTGGCCTTGAATTCCTTGGCTCTTTTCTCCAGTCGACTTCGGGAAAGACGCGTATAGCTGACGCCACGGATTGTGCCGCACGCTACGTAATCATGCGTGCTTTGCCACTATCTCTGCTACTGGGGTGTCACATTTATTTCTTTGGGGTGTCATTCTACAGCATCGGGTTCCAGGTCAATTGCTCACCAACCGAGGACGTTACTTTCTCTCTCAAGTCGTCGAAGACATCCTGCGATCCTGTTGTAATAACCACAAGATCACTACACCATACCTCCATGAGAATAAAGGACTTGCCGAATAGATAAACCGTACCCTGACCGACATGATCTCCTGCTAGATTTCCGTCAATAATCGGGACAGGGTTGCCTTGTGTGGCGTGTCGGTATAATTTGTCCTGGCATGATACGGCCCATTGCTCACCGTTCTACGTCTTTATGGCCGTGACCCACCCTTGCAGTGGACACCCTCATACCTAAAGCGACAGACCTACTTTCAGTGCCAGCTAATTACGCATGGGACGCCACTTCTCGCACTGCTCATGCTAGGCAGATTGCCCGAAACCGGCTTTGCTCATTCCAAGTAGGTGAGAAAAAGAATTTTGACCGGAGACGCCGGGAAGCGGACTTGCTTCCGGGGTTCTTTGTGCTCCCCAAAGTAACCGCCATGTCGGGCATTCTGAAAAACTTCTGCTCGGTAAATGTTGTCCATATTGGGTGTTGCGCGATGTTACTGACTTAACTTACCAGATCTCCGCGGTGCCGTCCACATCGTCGAGTCAAGCCTCCCCTGCGGACATTCTACATGCCGTACGACTGCGGCTCTATTTTCTGCCCGACGGTCTAACCCCATAGCACCGGAACGGCGCTCAGTCCACCGGGGGATAATGCCATGAGGTACCTAAAAAGTTGAAGAAACTATGTGATTGTGGGGGATTAGCCACAGTTTACAAAAGGGGATTCTGCATCGAGCTCCGGTAAATGAACAATACGAGGTGTGATTCTTGAACATTCGTGTGTGCTATAGTGGCGCCCTGCCTCTTGTCTTGTAAACGCGGAAACTATCTTTTTGTACGCATCCTCGACTGGTAACAGTGTTTTTCCATTAGAATATTCACTATTTCGAAAATGATCGATTGATTATGGGAGTTTAACACAGGAGATGAGGCGTGCTTTAGTTTAGGTCTCGGGATGAATTTTGACCAAGTAGGGCTCTTTAACGTGCGCCAAAAAGTGGAACACCCGGGCGTTTTTGATTTGCGCCCTACCAGAAAAGCGGCAATCGCGGCCGGAAAAATTTCTCAAATGGCCCGTAGGCAATAAAAAGAAGAAAATGTTCTATTGTGGATGGAAATATGGAATGGAATGCAGCAAATTTTCTCACACCTTTTATGTTGCTGCTCGCCCCTTCCTTGAATTTACTTTCTTATTGCTAAAATTGCTGGAAATAAGCTTCATCTGTATTTCGGTCCCTAAAGAGCTATCAAGCAACATTCTGGCATTTCCTGCAACTAATTTGCGTGATTAATTTGATAATGTCATATGAAACACAATAGTGGAATCTTTTATAAGTGTCAAATTGAAGCCTGTAAAAATATACACCAATTTTCCCTTTCCCTGTCATCAATCGGTGTTAACGGCCCTACCCATGACCTTCCAGGCGTATAATAGAAAAAATGGTTGAAAAATTTCTCGGGAAGAGTCCACCTTCAACCCTTCAAGTAGTAGCTACCTCAACCATTTGCCTTTGGCTCTGCATAGGTGTTCTCAAGAAAGGTCCTTCTTTGTCAGAAATATGTGAATCTAGCATTTCAGTTGGGTGCGTGTATGAGTGCACTCGAATTAGTGTGTTAATCTCATCGCATAAAGGGCACAGGCCCCAATAAAATGGAGAGCATCAGCACACCTCAACTTGAGGCACTTCAAAATGCATCAAGATTTAACCCACCTTCAAAGTGTTTTGCTCTGCTATGCTGATTTTTATTCTATTTGTGTAATCTCGAACCTATACTGTGCGATAATTTTTAACTTTCTAATTTTTTTTCGGTACAAGGACAAAGGCGTTTACATCTAGTCATTACTTTCAAACTATGCCTTTAATTGTTGTGCTTACCAAAAAAACGGGGCTATTTATAATTCTTACAGCACATCTGTTTAGGCTCTTGATTCCGCTGTCCATACGAAGAAAAAAATACCAAGAAAATTGCGAGTGCACATGAGCGCGTGCGTCCTGTGAGGTGTGCCGGAAAAAATAACAAGAAAATGCCGAGCACGAAATGCTACGAGAAGAAAAAAAGCCGGCATTGGTGCACTGTGCCATGTTAACGAGACGTACAAGAAAACTACGAACATACTAGAGCATACCCCGAGTTCTCGTGATAAAATGGCCACCCAGCAATTCGCCTTTCATCTGGCATGGTTTGGATATTCAGTCGTGCCAACGCGTAACATGTTTCTCCCTTATTTGGCCATAGCTCTGGTAGAAGGTTCGGCACCAGTTTTTCGGCGTTACAAGAACAACGACAAGTAGTTGTCGTTTCTACATATATACCTGGATCAGGGTTGTAAGAGCACGTGTCCCCGCCTGACCCAGCTCGCGATAGCCAGCGTCCAGATTTGGACGACGAAGGAGGAGACAAATCCGAGAACAAACGCATTCAAAAGCTGAAGAACCTCAACAAGAGATGCACGACTGCCTAGAACGCATGACATTTGATTACATCGAACAGTTGTGGCCCCAATTTGGCCTGCGCAATGAGGGTCACTCACTCCTTGGGGATTCTCAGAGGCAGAGTCAGTTCCTGTTTCTTCTACAAGTGGCGCCCCTATCAGAAAGAAGTGTGTCAACTCATTCCATTCCGGGGTTGCCTCCGTGCTCGACTACAAGATAGAAATTCAGGACATTATCGATAATAATGCCTGTGCCACGTACACCGTCATTGACTACATAAACAAGGCCCACCGCACAACGTCTATCCTGCACAAGGCCATGGCCAAGACATTAGAGAAACGCCGGGACATGGGTTACCCCGAGGCAATCAAGGCGCTCGCTTTGAACATGCTCGATGTGGTCGAGCGCAGGAAGCTGCGTGGGTTCTCCTCCCTGAGGGCATGTCCGAGAAGATTTGGTGAGTCATTAACATTCCCACGTGCCTCCCCGAAAAGAGAGTTCCAGTCCGTCAGGCCAACAAAAAGCTCAAAGAACTTCCTCCTAGGTAAGGACCCCAGCTCAGCTGTTTCTCCAGCCTTGCGCCAGTGTGGAAGCCGCGACAGGTTTGTTATCTTGAAAACCATGTCGCAGTTTTGTAAAGGTTATAAACAGCTGACAGTTGAGTGTTTCAGTTCTAGGTACTTTGATATTTCGAGCAAAATTTGTAAAATATTTTAACTGAATTTTAATCATGACCCCATGCTCTTATACATGTACAAAGGTTGCCTAAATTTGCAATTTTAGTTCATCTATTTTAAAACATACACGTGTTCAACCATTTCTTGAAAGATTTTAGCTTCATTTTTTCACCATTTACTTCAATATTAAACATAAGTCTTGCAAAAGTTGCTTCGAGTTACATTTCTAAGATGATGATAACGTAAATCATGATTGTGACCCGCATCGAGTGGATTGGGCGGCCGATAATCTGAGAAACGACAAATGGCTCGCGGTTGACCGCACGTAGCAAATGATGAGCTACTACAGGCAAACGCACAATATATGCAGTGTATTTACACTACATATTTACAACTCTCAAAGCTCATGATTCCATACAAGTGGTCGGGCAAGCCGCGCTTCGAGAGGGGCTCTCCGCTCTCCTCTCCTCTTTTTTCGTCCAAAACATCAAACTGCTTGGTTTTCCGCCTACATACGGGACTTCAAAATTTTAGTGTGAGGATGGCTGATGCTTAACCCACCGAAGGCCTCTCCTTGGCCAAAGAGACAAACTTAGGTGAATGCAAAATTGTCACGTCACCCAACTCTCTCACTTTTATGCGGAAACCAAGCGGTATTGCGCAAACACAAATATAACACAAATAAAAACCAACTAACTAAGAGCCAACCTACCGCCGGGCATCCGTTGTCGGGCGGCTTGTCTTAAGGTATTGTCTAAAGCGTGCCCGTCTATAATTTCGCCCCGCGCCACCAAATGTCTTTTGCATTGTACACACGTCGAGCTCATAATTCCTGGCCTCCTGCCCATTGTCGCATCCCAGCCACCGCGTAGCCAGCGCCAGACTTAGCGCCGGTAGCTTTGAGCTCTGTTGCCACGCTACACAGAACGGCTGCCCTTTTCTTCCCATTTTTCACCGCATGACTGATCGCAGGCTCCGGTCCTCTTCGGGCATTGTCCTGGCCGTGACTGCGGACGTTAAAATGTCAATGGTCACCCTGCGCCGGTTTCTTAAACAAACTAGAGGAAAACCTACTTCAAAAGCTCACCTCGTTGTTAAATATTGTGGGGTGACCTACACATTTGCATAAGTCCTTTCCGAGCCCATTTTCGGGTGAACACAAAATCGCGGCGAATAACAAAAAAAAAGCCAGCTGGGTTGCTCCTTACGCCCCTCACGGCCAGGTCAGCTCGGTCGGCGTGAAAACAGGCACTATAAAAGTAAACGCTATAACGTAACGAACGAGAAACTAGTTGCTGGAGCTTAATAATTAATTGAGGTGCACGAGGTTAACACCTCTCCAACAAGAATGATGTTCGTACACTAGCGGTACGTACGGTATAAACTATGACTGTGCGTTTTAAAAATCAAGGTAGAAGAACCAAGAAAATCACTTGTAGCACTCGCTACATAATGCACAGCATGCAACACTCCCAGAGTCACTGTACCTTCAACGCTACGCAGGAACAAAACGCAAAGTTTTTATAGTTCGAAAAGGCTATTGTAACAGAGAAAGTCAATTACAACAACAAGAAAATTCTTATCGTAACAAAGAAGGTGTGCCTTCCGGAAACTCAAACACTAAATGAAAACGCTCAACCACAGAGGGTGTAAATTTTAAACTGCCCAAGAAAACACTGACTACCCAAAAAAAGAAAACCGCCACAAACTCTCTAGTAGCCTCCATAAAGGAGAAAGGTTTTAACAAATTGAAACACACAAAAACGATCTCACTTTATAACTGGCACACGTGAGCGGCACTTCCCTTTGCACTCAAAGGCTAAAAGCCCCACGAAGGATGCAGACACTGGAAAAGGCAACCGAAGTATAATGCTAACTACAATAAAGTCACAAACGCATGCAGGATCAATCTTTCACTCTGACAAGAGAAATAGACACTCAAACACTCCAAAAAGCAATAAATACGGCTACTTCTGCAGCAATAACAACATTTTTAAAAAAGTTCGCATAGTCTCTTCGCGCACTCGCGGACAAAGGTTGTTTTAAAATACACACAAAAAAAACTCAGGAGTGTTCATCCTTCCTGAGGTTATCTGCTGTGGACATGCAGTGTACTAAAACTTCACTTCGTTGCCAGGACCAAGCGTTCAAGGCACTTTCTCACGCACAAACATAACATCTGCTCGCCTCTACCTTACACCTCGACGCGAGCACCGCTGTCCGAATGAGACGAACAGAACCCAACTGAAACGCCCACCTTAGCAGTGCCGCTTTAAGGCGATGCCAGGAGAGGAAGAGGCAAATGATTAAAAGCTAGACAGCTCGGGGGTTGAAAACACAGAGCTCGGCCTTCAACAAGCCCCGGGTCGCCAAGAATTCCCACCTAACGGTAACTCGCCGACCGTCCTGCCCGGAGTCGAGGTGGGCCACTGTGAACCGGAAAGGCTGCTTCTTCTTGCCATCAGCGAACTTATCGCAGGCTTTCTTGTGCGCGACTCCACGCAGGAATGCTGCACTTTTCGTGCGACCAAGTGTATCGCCTTGGCACGCTCTCAACTTGGGATCTTTTGGACTCGGGAGTCGAACAAGGAGAAAACACGCACTTTGCGGCACCGCTAATTGTGCCACCTACTCCCTTAATGCACACGTATGCGCCTCATCCTGAATCGCATGCCCCGCAACCCCATCACGTCTATGGCCTTCAGACTCGCATGCGCTAGATACAAGCTCCAGCCTGCTCTCCGGCAGTACGCTGCCAACCAATACCACTCGGGGCGCTTGGTTTGGATTGAAGCGCGGCGACCGGCATCACAACACCGCCCCTCAGCCCGCCTACCTCGGGTTTGGCTCTACTAAGGCCGCTCAGGGGTCGCCCCTAACACCTCGTTCCTCAAATACCGCTCGTGATGGCAAGAACTCTCTCGTATTGCGCAACCTGCCGCGGTGGTACACACTTATTTGGGGAATGCATTTTTACATGGGGAGAATGCTCGACCACACATGACCTTGCCTCGCAGCCCACTAGAGGAGGACTTACCGCAAGTTTGGCCAGCTACCTCTCCATCGCGAGCCGCCGATCGAGAAGCCGTATCGCCTGCACAATCTTCATTTCGAGCTGCTCGAGCAGATCGACGCGAGGGTTATCTGCATTCCCTTCTCTATATCACCAGCCGACAGGACCCTTGTTATCGTGAACGCTTTATGCTAACCCATCTCAGAAAAACGGCCCTGATTCAGGCGCACCGCGACTCCCACATAATAATTTTGAACACGAGTGGTCGCGCCAAGGATAAAGATAAAGGGGACTCACTTTGTTGCCGCTGTCCGCATGCTTTTTGGGCGGAGGCCACTGCGCTGCTCTCGACGCTTGGTTGTGAGCCTTTATCCCGGAGTATCGCCCCAATCTGTCCATTCGTTCGAGGCCTGAGCTTGAATTCTCAGACGATCCTTGTTCCGCCTCGCCCACGATGACTCGAGCGCTCGAACGCCCGCTGTGGTTTAATCCGGGTACTGCCTCACATACTGCAGATCTTTCCCGGTCCCGAAGTCGTCTCACATGTGTGGAGCATCCCCCTGGCTTCTTCTCGTGTTGAGCATCTTCTCCCGAAGGTGTCGCCCCAGCGTCCGAACTTCGGCTCGGACTCTCGGAAGCCTTCCGTTGGTGACGCCGGGTGCTGCCGTAGAGAATACATCTCTCTCCCTTTGCAGCCCTCTCACTAAGATGTCTCTAAGAACTCTCGAACACCTGGAGTCGCTGACGCCGGGTGGTGCCATAGAGAATGCAGCTTCCTCTCGGCGTTATTCGAGGTCGTCCTCGCAGCTTCAGCCTGGACCTTCTACTCTCCAGTGTCTCTCATTAAGATGTTCTCCTGCACTCTGGCTTGGTGTTGCCGCTGCATCCTGTAACTTCTTCCTGGGGCGACTCACCAAGATGTTGCCCCAGGCTTTCAGTAAACTCGCCGTGGTCCGGCGGAAGCCATGGCGGCCGATCCTGGCCACGACCCCAGTTAAATGTAGAAGATGGTGATGATTAAGATCAATAATGAGCCCCGCATTCGGTAAATCGGTCAGCCGATGATCGAAGAAACGAGAACTGGTTCGCAGTCGACGGCACGTGCAAATTATTAGCTACTCGAAGCAATTGTACAATATGTACAGTTTATTTACACTGTTTTTTAAAACTATGAAGGCACATGATCGCATAAAAGTCGTCAGGCAATGCCCTGGTGCAGCGGTGAGCGCCGCTTTCAACCTCTTTTTTTTTGTCCGAAACGTCAAACTCCTCTGTTATACCCCCGAAAACCGCCCACGAACAGGATTTCGCAATTTGAGAGTCAGGATGGCTCAATAATTAACCAACCCTAGGCCACTGATGGGCGACAGTGAGAAACAAACTTAGGTGAGTGCAAAATAGCCACGTCACACAGCACTCTCACTCCCATTAGAAAATCCGAAGGTATTCCTCAAAACACAAATATAACGTAAATGAAAGCCAACCAACTAAAAGCAGAACTAGAGGCGGCCATCGGGCGGCTCGCCCTAAAGTATTTTCCATAACGTGCGCGCCTAAAAATGTGCCCCGTGCCGGCAAAATATCTTTGCTTTTTACGCACGTCGAGCTAATAACAAAGCCTGCTCGCCTACCCATTGACGCATCCGCGCCACAAAGTCGCCAGCGGCAGACGTAGCGCCGGTAGCTTTGAGCTGTGTACACGCGGTAGACAGAACGTCTACTGCCTCCTGCCCACCTTTTACCCCTTGAGCGACCTCCAGCTCCGGTTTACTTCGAGCATTGTCGTGGCGGTAACCGCGGACGTTAAAATGCCAACGGTACCCCTCCGCCGGTTTCTTAAACCAACTAGAGGAAAGCCTAGCTTTTAAATATTGTAGGGTGCCCGACATATTTGTATAAGTCCTCTCCGAACCAGTTCGTCAGGTGAAAAGCGCGGCGGATAACAAAGAAGCCTCCGTGGTGTCTCCTTACGCCCTTCCCGCCCAAGTCAGCTCGCTCGGCGTGAAACAAACTCCACAAAAGTAAACACTCTCTACCTAGCAAACGATTATCTAGTTGTTGGGCTTTAATAATAATTAAATGAGGTGCACAAACTTAACACTTGTGTGCTTAATGTTATATTTGAGTCAGATGCTTACCTGACTGAAATTTGTGGGTGGAAAATGCAGTGAAGCAAGAAGTTGCTGCACAATATTCGTAATGTTAAAGTTGCTTTAGATGTTCTGACATAGTGGTACAGTCTTTTATTACAGATAACTGCATTTTATTATCACCTAAGCGTAAAACAGCTGGAGGTGTTTCTGTATGTCTCCACAACTGCTAGAAAACATCTTTACAAGGGCTGTGTACTACATCTACAATGCTTAGAAGTCGTCTCGGAAAGAGATCTTAAAGAATTTTGAGAAGGTTACCAAAGCAGCAATAAAGGTTTTTATACATTTATTCTAGATAGTTCTTGAGTATCTGATTATGTTCGTGTTAACATGTTGTGGGAAATTTCGGCCATTTTTGCTATGTCGTCCAGAATATATGCCAAGATATCTTGGACCTCCTAAGCTCGAGCATCGCGTCAGCTGAGCTACCGTTTGGCTGTATAACGGCTTGAAAATGGCTATAAAACGCTGATCAGGTGTTACGTAGGAGGTCTCGCCAAGATATCACACAGAAGTGGTGTAGCTGTCGTAAAGTGAATATCAAGTTTCTTGAACTGCTCAACAAGATCATTTTTAGAAACTAGAAGATGTGCTTGCATTCGGTGAGCTTGGGAACAGTTGGATCTTCGTGCGAGTTTTATTCTTTATGGTGACAGCGTGCCCGCATTTGTTGGGTGCGGTTGTCAACGACATGTCGTTAGGGCCAATTTCCGGAAGTGGTACAGGCATTGCATCAAAGTTCTCGGGAGCAGGATTCAACAGAGGTGCCATCTCACGGTACTTAGAATTTCCGGTGCTATACTGGTGGACATGAATGGATTTTGTAAACCCTCAAAAGCTGTATTTGCGCAAGCGTATTCATCGCCCACTTTCTCCCGACCGCAATGTTACCTCAGGATTACGAAGAAAGCAGAGCGGATGGCCTTTGCATTGCCTTTGGGGGAAAGGGGTGTTGTTCTGCATTGATGGAAAGGACAGGTCTCCTCGACTAAATCACCTCGAGTAAACTAGCTTAGAATGCTTTTCAAAACGGGTGAATGGTTGATTATGTAAAGAATGCTGTCACCTTAATCAAGTTGGTGTTGCTGACATGGCATAAGCCAGATGTGACTCTGCAACAAGCTAAGGCACCGTTCGTTTAATTAAATAAGTGCCTGGCAAGAATAGCTGTTCAAGGTAAGTTAACGTTTCTGTCTGCGGGTGTAGACTGCGGAGTACGTTCAGCATCGCCAGATGATCTAAATAACCGCATAAGACTTCAGTATTAAGGCCCTATATCTTCTTCCTTCATTGTGTGTATGCCCTGCGTTTTCTGTCTTTCTGTGGGTGTGTCACACAGTTGAATCGTAACCAAGAACTCTATCCTTTGCGTCCGTATCTATCTAGAATTCCGCCAGACGTGCAAGATGTTTTTCTGTCTTCAGGCTACCAGCTATTTGAAATAATGCTTGAAAGTTAGGTTTAAAAACTACTCGTATAAAAAACACGAAGTTGCGAACCGAAAACGTTTTACCTAATATAAAACTTAAACGCCATTTAGCGTTACCGACATTTGTTATTCCAATATACTTATAAAAATACAGACGTATTCAGTGTAATCAATTATTTCTTATGATACAATGCCCACTTTTGTTGCTGCAATTATTCGTGCTAAAAAGTCATATTTGCGAATGCACTGTCATAAAAATTCTCCGCATTTCCCCGAGGGGAAGAATGTGAAAGTGCGAATGCACGAGTTGAATTTGCGCGGTTCGGTAATGTTCGCGAAAAAGAGATCACACACACACACACAACTACAAAGAAAGAAAGATGCATTTATTCACAGACACCTATTTGTGTTGTCGTTGTACTTGATTGCTAGAGCGGATCTCAGCTTTGAAATTTCGTGTCAGTACTTCTTTAAGCGGGTGCATTAGCCCTTCTCACGCCCGATTCCTGGCCAATCCCCCACGTGGGTATGTGTCATGTCAGCGGCCAGGCAGCGCGCGCCCATCTCCCCCCGTTGCCAAGGAAGACGATGAGATTCCTGGCCAATCCCCCACGTGGGTATGCTATGCGGACATCACCGGTGGACGCAGGTTCAGGGTCGCTTAAGAAGTGCATTCGCACTTAATAAAGACGGGAACGGATGCCTGCGATAGAGAAACGTTTATTTAAAATTGGGGAAAGTATTAGATCAGGAAAAGCGATAGGCAGGAGGTAGCCACCTCATTCCGCGGCTACGTTATGTGGCTAGCATCATCACCTGACAAATGGGGACCTTCATGTTCTCCAGCTAGCAGATTTGGAAAGCGCATTCCTACTGTACAGTAAGGAAGGTACGTGGTGACGGTCGTGGGGAATGCCTAGACGAGATGAGGGTGTGCGTTAGGCATATGATAGTGGGAGCTTGAGCTCGTTGGTGGCAGATGAAACGCGGTGGTGTTAAAGGTTATCTTATTAGGAGCTAGTTTAAAGGTGGCGCAAACTGTGGGCATCATGGTGGGCATTTGAAGTTGGAGAAGGAGAAGGTGCGTCATGCTTCCTTGAAGATATAGTATGTGTCAGTGCATGTTTGGAGGGAGTCATTAGGGTGTTAGCTAATTTGCTTTGTGGTTCTTGTTTTGGAATTCCGTTGCAGGGAGAGCTTGGGTGGTGGCTTGTGCACGTCGCACCCAGGAAGAAATGTGTGGCTGGGTCTACAGCAGATGCACGTACAAAAGAAGGTGTGGCATAGGAAGAAGATGTCAAGTTTATTATTTCATGCTCGCACAGGTGCAAAACTACGTCATTGAGACTAAAAAATCCATTTAACTGGTTCTAATGACCGCAATCACTGAAGTCTTGGCTGTTATCGTGGAGCGTGTCATGATTGCGCCGGTAAAAGACGGGTTTTCAACTCAGACTAAAGAGCAGCGTGAGGCGTTCGTAGAGTGTGCTGGTATCGGTACCATATTTTCTAAAGACACGTCTACTGTGTTGCCAGTGCAGGATGTCGTTTAGAGTGTGCATATGACAAGGGACATAGAGGGAGAGTGTTTGGAGTCGCATTACAACGGAGTATGGGCGGCCATGAAAACAGAGTTTCTACCATTTTCCAAACGCGTTTGCCGCACCTGAAGACAGGAAGGGGTCAGTTTCAGGTGTCGTAGTGTGTCCTGAACATGGGATTTTATCTAGTACGCTACAGTGTTGTGCCCCTAGTTTCGGTGCGCATTATTATAGATGAAGTTTCGCCTTCCGAGTGCAACGTTGGCTGAATTGCGCATGGTAATATTGAACTTGGCGTGTTCGCGTGTTTTCGAGTTTAGGTATGGTAGCCCTACGTGGTGCGACCTGTGAGCACTGCTTGTAGGATGCGGCAGGTGCCTGTTTTTATTGATTCATTACAGGAAGAGCCCATTTGCGGCAGCATCTGGCTGAGCTAATGGAAACAACGTTGATGTTAGGGCAATACGCGGCTTCAGAGCCGTGTGTGTTAATGGACACCTAAGAAGCTGAGAACTTTGACGGTTGGGATGGCTTCTCTATTGCGGGTGAGTTGGGCACTATATTTCCTGACTACGCCCGCTGAAAACTTCGCATCTTGAGTAAATGGCTTCCTAAGCTGTCGCTTACAGCCCAGAAAACAACCCAAGCGGAACCGCAACTAAAACAATAAATCCGAGAACGGTATTTGTCTAACTGCGTAACAAACCATGGAGATATTCTCTGAGCAGTCTTTGGCCTTTGCGTTTTTGAGTAAAGTTCTTCAAACAGCAAAGCAAATGCCACAGTGGCTTTTTAAATGGAAGCACGCAAATGTTTCTTAAAAAATTTGAACCCTTTCTAGGAATGTGACGCTATAAACAACAAAAGGTCAGCCCAAGATTACAGAAACACGTGTGAAATTCACAAGGGTGCGCCAGTGCAAAGGATATAAATTTGGTTCGCATCCGGCTAAAGAATGCAATCAGGAAAGCAATCAGGAGGACAAAACCAGTAGGAGCAAGGTATGGAGACAGTTCTTTTTAAAATGCATGCATGGAATTCCCCAGTGCATATTACATTAATTGCTTCGAAGCACAGTCTCAAGAAAAAAAGATAGCGAAAATTTTGACCATATTTATTTGACCGTTGCAGAAGGAATAACTACCATAGCACAAAGATATAAAATATTTCTATTGAGAAGCTCGCTTATTTCTCCCCCTGCAGGTAAACGTAGAGTTTACGGGGGGCATAATCATCATCTTCTTTTTGAGAACTTTGCAGGGCAATATCCTACCCCGAAGACTTCTCTGCATGGACCTATATCGCCTGTTGCGAAGTCTATTCTTGCGCCAACATTATCTTAGTCTTCCCTTGGTCGAAATTTTGTATTCGGCCTTTTTATTTATTGACCTTGGCAATCATCCGTTAAGTAGATGTCCGCATGTTGTTTATAATCTGCATTCCATTACCTGGCCGCCTTTTTTGCCTCACGTGAACTGGAATGTTTTTCGAACAAGTTCTTCCTGAGTAACACAATTGTTCTTCTTTCTTAATGTCACACTGCTTTTTTTACCCTGTTGCTCGCTGGACCGAATTAAGATGAGTTTAAGATGATAAGTTTGACTAAAATGTAATTGACCCCAGTGGTTCTACAGTAGCAATTGTTGTACGTCACTTCCTGAGGCTTTGGGATTCGCGTATTTGGGGCTAGACGGTGTAGAAGGAGTATTTAAATAGGCTTGAAGGTATTTCACGGGCTCAGGGAGCACACTCCACGTCAGGGAAGTTGTGCTAGGTCATATGTATCGGAAAGATTGTGGTAACCATCTCAGCAACCGTTTCCCACCCTGTCTGTTGATAGGCGCAACGCCACCACTCACGTATCGCTATTCCTTTGGATGCAGTAATTTGCTACTCTTGTTTGGTACTATGTTAGAGTAATACAAAGGCACCATCTTCACATTGGCATCCGTGCTTTCATTTAAGACTTGTCAACCCGATAGAGGCAGTCGTTACATTTTGGAACTGATATTAGCTGACTGTCCCGTTGGCCAATGAATGACAAAATTCCGAATTTCATTGTTATCTCGGGCTAGTTCGTCCAGGGTGGACGGTGCATATATGGTCGTTTGCGTGAGTATGACAACACTGTGAAAGGGGGTCGGGCGGGACACTTAGCGTTTCACTGTAAGCAGGTAAGGTAGAAACATATCTCCTATAAGGGAACTGTGTTGGGCAGAACTGTCAGTCGTACGACCCGAGAAAACTATGGAATCAAAAAGGACTGCTCGTACCTTTTGCGGTGTCATCTCTCTTGCTCAACGCAAAAGAAATTGCTTAATGGAAAGAAGCACGTGAGGCCCACAACGCCATTTTCGGAATGGTTAAAGTTACGGCATTTCTATTTGTCCTTTATCTGTTTTTTTGTGTTGCAATTTTTTATTGCCCCTGGGCTTTTTTTTTGCTGATTACCATTTAGTTGGAAGTCAGCCCTGCGAGTGTGCCCTTTTCTTTTGTGATATTTTTCAGGACTGTAGTTTAAATCAGGTTTCACAAGTTTGCCCAAATAGCCAGCACTGATAATATTATGAGATAGCGCATCGTGACTGTATTCTCTCAGATTCTTTAGCAAACGTTTTACATCGTGACCAGTGCATAGGCAGTTTTTGTTATAAAAGGGTTACGTCACAGTACAACTAATAGCGACAAGCTTTTTAGTAATGCATTCTTCTCTCCAACACGCATTATTGCTTAAGAGCACAGTAAATAGTCTTAGTATTACGATATGCCATCCAAATCGTGTATTAGATTCGTTTGATGTTGCGTTTAACAAATTCAATCTCTGATACATTCGAAAACGTTTCTTAATATCCGCTTTGATGCTGCTGCTTTGCTACCTTAAGTGCGAACATTCTGCCTGATCAAAGTATTGTGGTACATTGGGTAAGTTGTCAAGACATGTTGTTGTAGGGCTTTCCTTGTCGTATTTTGTTAGCTTTTCTTTTGGAGGATTGGTGACTTTTAGCCTTGTAAGCGATAGTTTGTTCAAAACATATCCAGAGGATACAGAAGAAAAGGATACAGCGAGAAGAAATTATTCCCAAGAGTTCCGGTACTATATAGCCCACTACTTCTTTCACTTATTAACTCGTACTAGGGGTGGTGATACTTCATTAGTCTTGTTGAAACTGGGGGGAGCTCAAATGACATAACTCTAATTGCTTTTTCCGTGCACCCAACGCAACACTGTTCCGCCGTCGCCTGGGCTGGTTGACGGTGGTCCACTCTTTTTCACATAACTATAACCACAAACTACAACCAGCCAATAAAAACCACTATCGAAAACTTTCGTGTGCATGTCGCAATTTCTGCACGCGGTAAAGATTTCGAGGTAATCAAAAATAATCCAAAGTCGTCCACTACGACGCGCCTCATAGCTTGGGTATAGCCTTGACGCTTGAGTCTTATAATCGTAATCTCTCTATCAGAATTAGTCATGTTGATAGAAGAAAAAGCGCGTATTCCTTGTTACTTTTTCAGGCCATACTCATCGTAGTTTCGGTCAGGGAACTATATTGGTAGACTGTTTTTTTCTCATTTGACGCTATTTTCTCATTTGACGAAACATAGCACCGTCGTTGATTTCTGAGGATGTTTAGGGAAGGTAAATAGCATAATGCCTTGAAGGAGAAGTTTGCGACGTTGTAAAATGCAGTGGTTGCAGCAAATTAACCAGTGAAATTAGTTTGTATGGCGCGCCTGATCGGCTAGACGTATTTATGGCGTTAGCACATATTTATTTTGTTGATGGACACTGTGGGTCACCGATTGGTTCTTTTGCTCGTTAAACAAGTACCAAAGCTAACCTGCCATGGGCATACTTATTAAAAAACACAAATAAAATGTGTGTGCATCCGCCTAGGCGCGTGTGTGTATGTGTTCCCAGCAACGAAGTAATAACACGCAACTTACCACTCTTTCTTTAATTCTACAACAGTTCCAACTATGTAGCTGTCATATACATTGCGGTTCATATATGGTCTACCGACACTGTTATAAGATTGAATGCTTTTCGCCGACACCAATGCTGTGATAATTTATAGTGGTTGTATCGTATCCCTACCTCTGCCTGGGCCCAGAAGCGCAGGCTAATAATAACATTTCAGTGCTACCAAAAGTACTAACAAGGGCCGTGCTGTAAAGCCGGCGAAAAATTAAGCTTGACGGTATCGCGTTTTGTCACCAGTGGGGCCAGATTCGGCGTGCGCGTAGCTTCATCGTTCGGTACTGCGGCTGAGCCGGTCACTGTGCCTGTAGCGAAAGGCAATGTCTGGAACGTCAGCGTAAGGCGTAGCACTGCGACTTATAACGGAGACCCAGAGTCAGAAAGCCTGCGGTGCCACGTTTACTACCCTCAAATACGGTACAGAAGCAACGAGTACTCACCATACGATCACGCGGTATGGCTTTTGTCGGCCTTACCAAGGAGTGCGGCCATCTTGTCGACCACTGTTGCCGTGCTCCGTTCTCTTTTGACTTAAAGGGGACGTGAGGAGACGTTCCGCCTTCATTTATTGAGGAGGACTGAGCGAAAAATAGAAGGCGAACAACGGCGGATACGGGCGAACCATGGCGCCGGTGCTGTCAGCCCGGTGTCTAGATTCCAACTGCCTGCCGCGTGACTCGTTCCTCGTGGCTCGCGGCTCATGACGATCTGCAGTCACGAGGTGCACTGCTCTGGTGCGCGAGCTCCCTCGGCTGCCCAGGCCGAGCTGTTGCATCTACTCCCCCTCCAGTTGTCTCGCGGTGAGACGCAAGAGAACGAACAAAAAAAATGAACAAAATATTCACAACAACAAATGTCCTATGTGCACTGTACACTATATACAAGTTCGTTTCAGTCACAGTCCAAAGGGAAGGGAACAGCAAGCTGTACACTATTTACCAGTTGTGTCCAGTCCTGATCACGCCGTGGAAGCTGTCCGGTGGTTAGCCATTATTTTGGGGTGGTCGTCCCAGGGTGCTCAGTGGTGGACGAGTGAGAGGGTGCAGCGCGAGTCGAGGACGGAGAGAAAGTAGAGTCTTCTGATTTGGCGGGATGTCGCACAGAAGCTCTGACGGTTCTAGGGGGAGAAAACGAGGCTGTTTGGTGGCCGAGCGGTTGCTGCACCAATGCTAGGAGGCTTCTGTTCTGGGAACACGCCGCAGGGGACCTCGGGAAACCTTCACTCGCACTACGAGTTTAGGGCGTTCAGAATGGAGGGCCTGTGTTTGACCTCATTGTCCTCGGCGGTACCGTTTGGTCCGGGGTTTGTGTTGACACTGCTGATTGTAGCCTCGTGCCGGCGGCGGCGGTCGTTGTTGACGGTGACCGATTGGCGGATGGTGTGCAGTCCTGGCCATCGCTCTTACAGGCACGATAGTCGCGTCTGATTTCTGGGTGTAGGGCTTGCCTTCCAGAAGCTCGGCTCCACCAGCTGCCTCTGACTGCTGAGGTGGAACTGGCGACGGGCTGCTTGTTCGTTGCGGTGATTTGCGATCACTCGGATTCGAAATGGCAGAACATAAAAGGTCTCTCTCTTGGGTGGGGGACGTCACACGTTCTGGTGCATCAGCGTCCCGGGCGTGGGTCCCAGTTGGGGCTGTGATCATGGTATCAGCAGGCGATGCGGAGCACAGAAGTGATGTCGATGTCTCCGACGTCGGCGAAGGGGCGCAGCCAAAAGTGAGGGACGCACTGCGCTTGTTGCCGGAACCCAGTTGTGAGACGGGTACCGAACCTGGCTTGGTTGTTTGTCCATGTGGTGAGAGTTTAGATGGCATAAACTCGCTCGCGGTCGCAGTCGAGGATGGTGCCGGGACGCACTTGGGTATGCATGTCGGGATCACTCGTACGACGAGGTCGAGACATGATGGAGAATCCGCAGGTACGTCGTTACGGGTACGAAGGGCGTCTGGGGTGCTAGGCGTGGATGAGATCGCCGGACCAGGTGCTGAGGTATGCTGATGAAGGCGTATTGGCGAGAGGATCGCTTGCTTCAGCAGGGAGTACTGGACCGACGGAGCAGAGAGAAGGTTTTCGCGAATGTCGGACAGGCGGTTGGTTGGCAGGGCTAGAATCACAGCTGTGCACTTCGGAACATCACTTGTAATGCCGTTGACAGCGAAATACGCATCGGCCTGAGCCAGCCACATTTCCACATCTTTGACGTAAAATGGCTGTAGCTGAAGGTAGGGTTGGGGCCTGATAACTTCTCTCTCATCATCTGCTGCACGAAAAAGCTCACCGAAACTGATGAGCTTCGTGGTGGTATCGACGGTTCCGCGGGCGTGGATGGCAGTCAGGTGCGTATTGCCGTCAGGTGAGGCCGCAGGGTATTCTTTCGATGTGCAGGACGGAACTGAACGTGGCGTCTACGCAGTGGCAGTTGATGGTCCTGGGGCTGTTGTGTGCAGGAGAAGTTTGCTGACGATGAAAAGGGCTGGTCCAGCCGAAATGAGCAAGGACCGCCTTTTTGAAGTCGTTGTACACAACGTGGCTTTGCAGCGGCAGCCGAAGTTATGCCACGACGCGCTATGGGACAACCTTGCTGGCGATGTTGTAGCCCTGCGCCTGCTCGGTGATGCCTCGGGTGAAAAAATGGCTCTCAAACAGCGCGAACCACACAGGAGGGTCTTTTACGTAAAACTCCTGCAGTCCCGGAAGCGTGCGGTTGGGCGGCTGGACGGATGAGCTTGGGAATCCAGACCGGTGCGGTAAGGCCATGGCTGACGTGTCCTAAAGCGCGATCGCAACGCTGACGTAGCGTTGGCGATATTGCTGAGATGGTTGCCGTGAATGCCTTGAACTGCGATGCGGGCTCGCTTTCCGGGTCACTAATTATGAAGGGGACGTGATGATACGTTCCGCCTTCATTTATTGAGGAGGACCGAGCGAAGAATAGAAGGCGAACAACGACGGAGACGGGCGAACCATGGCGCTGGTGCTGTCGGCCCGGTGTCTAGATTCCAACTGCCGGCCGCGTGACTCGTGCCTCGTGGCTCGCGGCTCATGACGATCTGCAGTCACGAGGTGCACTGCTCTGGTGGCGCGAGCTCCCCCGGCTTTCCCGGCCGAGCTACTACAGACTAAATCTGCATGTGTGGCTAAAATATTTGAGTTTAATATTTTTCAACCACACACTTTTCGCTCTAGTGAACAGGAAAGCGTCCTGGTGTTAAACGGGCGGGATGAGGCAATTGTTTGTGCAGTACGTCTCAAGCATTTTTCATCCTACAAGGGAAAAACATTTTTCGCATCAGGTGCCATAGGGCGCACAGTACTTCAAATTGTTTGAAATTAGCAACCCAGGGTGGTGGTGAACTAAATTCCGTAGCCGCAAATAAACTAAGCGTAAATTATATCCTCCCAGAAACCTGCCTCAAAAATCACAGCTAACTGCAGTGTCAATCTTCGAATAGAGAAACCTCTTTATGCGTCTATTAATTTCAAAAGTGGTTGGTCACTGGAGATTTACAGAAGTTGGTTCAAACAAGAGTGCCTAAAAGAACTATCATGGACCCACAATGATGGGGACAACAAATGAGCATTCAACGCGCCGGTGGACCACTGCGCCTCCCTCCTAGGCCCCCGCCCCCAACCACTGGGTGTATAGTTCCCTCCTTCACTTTAATTAAACTGTTAGTTCTCTCCTTAATATTTTGTGTCACAAGGCATCTTCTCAAGTGGAAAAACACCACTCCATTGTTTTTCTCCTTCTGGCCGGCGTGTGCGCTTTATCTTCAATGAAATTGTCGTTGTCGACATGCGTTTGTGCTGGTATTTTGCGGCATATGCGTTTGCTTTTTCGGTGAACTCTTACACGCCCGCTTTTTATTGAAGGGGTTCCGCTCCGACGGGACCACCGATATGTGTGGCGGTGGGCATAAGCTTTGGGTTTGTAAGCTGGCTTTCTTACATTGCATCTTGCCCCACGCGCACTGGTGCCATAACTCTCCGTATTATTATTACTCATAGCATCCGCTCTATAAAAGTGTTCTACACGGAGTCGGTGGAGGTTTCGCGACTTTTATAATCAAACATTTAAGGCGCATCAGTTGCGTCCTTGCAACAACGAAACGTGCTTCCACCTGTGAGATATTAAGAAGCTAAACAGTTAAAAAGAATTGTTTATTGCACGAGTACGAGAAGCCTGAAAACGAGATGAGAAATTAGCATGCGCTTGCGGGGGGGGGGGACCGGACAGATAATGAGGGGGGCGCTCAACTATACGGTCGCAAGCGAAACAGCTACAAAGCCAGCAGTTACGGACCTAAATAAAGCAGTGATGGTCAAGTCGGCGTACGCTGTTAAAAAAAATGACAGCACAACAAATCATGACAATCAAGCAGGAACGCTCGTCTGTCATACTGCTTTGTTGACGTGGTGTTCTCCGCAGTATATTTTCTTTGAAAAACAGAGCTAGAAGTAAGTCACCGGGATTCCATTTTCACACTTACAATTTTAGGAAACGAACCTTTTATGCTCAGTGTTACTGATGCCGCCTTCTTATAATTCTAATTTTCGCAGCCAAGCACATCACCGATATGGAGATCCGGGCTACACTAGGCTTTCTATTTATAATGGTGAGACCAACTTTTTTTTACATAGTACTGTTGCACAGTTTGAAAATCCTGGCACGCCTTAGCACTAATCATACCGTAGTGAATGCGGCAGCATTGGTTGTGAATTATGAAAACGCTATGGCGCCATAATACGCAACTGCAGCAGCTGTAGTTGGTTCAGAGTCCAGCCCCGCATACACCCCACAAATGAAATTTGCACAAGTGTCGCGTGGAACGCCTTGATTCGGCGCGGAGCGATGTTTTTGGGGCTAGAGTTGGAAATGTCCAGTCATACGCATGTCGCTTGCAATCATCGCCATCACGCTTTTTGCTTTGCCACGCTCTCTTCCTCTTTCCATTGTTACAACTGAGGGGTTTCGCCTGTGTTGCCTCTCCAGTACACTATTAGCGAGACCGGGACTTGGTGCTAACCTAATTGTTATTGTTTCATTATATGCCTATTTTTTTCTGTAGTATTGAGAATATGTCTCTGACAAACGTTTCTAAGTCAAAGGCCACGTCTTATTCGCGATGCTCACCTTTAGGCAGTCGCAATCATCAAGCTGACGTGGTCCAGGGGTTGCGTAGTACCTTCGTATTTCGGAGGGTCCCTGTGCAAGTAGCACTCGACGCAAAATTTATGCAAATCTCTCTGTACCTTCATTAGTTAAGTAATTTATAGTTGCTTTTTGTAAAATCTGGCAATACTTCGAGAATTTTTTACTGGTCTCTATCTTACGAGCAGTCGCCCATTTGTGTTCCGTCTATCAGCCGACCTGCGCGCCATCATTCGGCTATTTGTATGACCTGCACACAGGATTTTGGTCTAATACAGTGATACTGAAATAACGCTTCCAGATCAATATTCTGGGACACCTAAAAACTTCTTCTGATGTAATGAATGCGGAAGAGTTAGTGCTGTATACAAAACAGACATAACACTAAAACAAGTATTTCTTAAAGCTAGACGTGTTCAGTTTAGGCACAATCGTGAAATCGTCCCTGCCGCGGCGCCACATTCATTTCTTTCATTTCTGCATGGGCGACACGTGTACAGATTTGCGACTGTTCTCTTTTTATTATTGCGGATATTTTTTTTCCTTTTGCTGGAACTTTGTTCTCACATTATTACTAGTTTCTTCGGGCCGAGTTTTTTCCTTCATCTATTCGTTGTTTAGGCAGAGAGACTCCACCGAATTTTTTGTGTCAGCCGTGTTAGAGGAAATGAGCTATGCTAGTGGCCTCATATTTGCTTCTGTGATTACTAGGGTAAAATTACTTCTCTTATCGTCAGTCTGTCTGCAACTCACAGTAAACACAGCACATTAGGAATGCGAGTTACGTTCGCAGAAATCTTCATCGAGAAACTACTTCCTAAAGCATGCTTTCCACTTCTAAGAGAGAAGCGTTAGTGTTCCTGCATGATTATTTTACTACAATATTTCGGCTAACTTCTGCTGAGTGTTTCATAAAGTGATGCATGTTAGAAATGTTTATACATTGTGTGGTCGGTAGAACGAAATAGTTCAAGAATATAAAGATTATTCTGCACGACTACTACTTTGACCAAAAATTATCGGTGAGCGGCGTTTGGCCGTATAGTAAGCAGAAATATTCTAGGTACGCGGCGTTAATTTTTCGGGCTCCTCATGAATGCTGTCAAAGGGACTGTAAATGCTTTGAAAATTCTATCTGTCTAACATCTACGGAATAAGGCAATGTACTTTAACATGTACCTGCTGAGACGTTGACCTGGATTGGCCCTATTACCAATCGTGCTGTGAGGTAGCAAGCCATTGTATTTCTCTTATCCTGTCTTCTTTCAAACATGGCTCTTCTTTGACTTCTAGAACGGAATTAACTTGCGGTGCGTTCGGTGGAGCGTTTACCCACATTGGCCCAATGTTCTTTTTCTATGTTTTTATTTTCAGTGCCTATTGAATAATGGTAAGATAACAGTTTTTTCAATCATTTTATTCTTTCCCGTGTTGCGTACCCTGTACTTACGACTTCAACTACACCCCGCAAGAAAAGCAAGGTTATGGCGTGTTGAAGGGGTCACTTTAAATATCCCGTAGTTCCGTGTAGTGTTGATCCTCCTAACAAAGTTACAATCTGATGTATCACTATGGCAGGATACGTCAACCATATTTAATTGCCTCACTTGGGTACATGCTAAATAATTACAAATAAAGGTCGCTCTTACGAAATGGGCCATGAATACGCAATGCAAGGTTGGTTCACTCGAAACATTGCTTTGGAATACCACTGACACTACTCTGAACACAACGTTTACTAAAATAAGCTGCATAGTGAGAAAAACGGAGAATAGGCTACCGATGCCCTCGATGCTTTCCTGCACTGACGCCCTGAATTATTATGTTGAGCTTGCTGCAACTTGATGAGGCCGCCACAAGCCCACGCAAATAAACAGGTATCATAACCTTGCAGGACGAGCGTTTTCGCCTAAATGTAAAGCAACTCTAATGTATCGCAATAAGAATGGTCGGGTAAACTATGAAAGTTACCAAGGAACATGCAAGCATAGAAGCACCAGTGCGCATGGCGCGCACTATGCCGGTCGAGGCTGCGCCTTAAAGGCCAACTGCACTCAAAATTTTCTTTGTCCAAAAAACTAGTCTATGCTCTTAAAATCACCATGGCGAAACCCTTAGCTTCGTAATCACAGAGAGCGCTAGGTACCGCCGTCCAAAGTACCTCCGAGCAGACGACGTTTGCACCTGGTGGAGAGTCGCCGTAACAAGTTCCGAGTGGCCTGTGACGGAGGTTGGGGAACCTGTCCCGTAAAGCACGCGCTTCTCCCTATGCTTCTCCAGCAACTTGCAGGGCGCTCCGCCGGGCGCAGGGATGCGTTCGCCCGGGGTTTCTCTGCTATACCAGCGCGCTGTACCGGCGTCGCCATCAAATGTTTAAACTAACCGCATAAGCAGTAATATCCCCCATTTTTCTCAATGCAAATAAATGATTAGAAGCCTAAACCTATTCAGGCGCTTGCGAACGTGTTTGAGTTAGCAAAACTCTTTTTACTTGAAAATAATATTTTTACTCAAAGAAAAAAATAGCGCGAAAGGAGCACTTGCCTTACATTTGTCATTCCTATTGCATTTACCAGAAGAAAAAAAGATATATTATAAATTATTGACCACTTGCACTTCCGCGTCCAATATTGGCCTCATTTGGCCTGGCCCAACGCCATCTCTATCCTTTAGACATTTCCAAAAGTTTTACGACCCAATTGGAGCTCTTGTACACGCGGCTATAAACATTTGTGCGACTTTTGTTTCCCTAGCTAAGTGAACCAAAATCAGCCTTTCTCGTAGTAACAAATACACTCGCACAAATATTGGCCGTCGTATTTGGGAAGTGCAAAAACTAATCTGCTCCTCTCCTAAACAATAGGTTATATTTTTGTTCCATTCCCAAGTGAAGTATTTACTTTGAGCGTTAGATTTAGTTTATTTGAAAGGAAAGCGTTTTCAACGGTACCTGTCTCTGGTTAAAGTAGAAAACAGCGGTAGATAGGAAGTGTTTTCGTGTTTTAGTGCGTCATTTAGCTCTGGAGGCGAGCTTATAGTTTCAGATCCCTTTTATAATTCTATTCTCGATGTGCACACAGGAGAAAAAATACTGGGCCGATATTCACGAAGCTGTTTGCATGTAATGTATAGTAGAAATTGTGATTTATCTCCACCGCGTGCGATTTGTTCCCTCCAGAGAGGGCGACGTGATAGCCGAGGGGTCGGCTATAATAAAAGCTGTTTTTCGATATCGTATACGAGTAAATAGCTTTGTAAATCAGGGTCCGTTTTTTACTTGCAATGCCGAAAATTGCTATTCCGGCAGTTATTGTGATGGAAAAAATTACTGTCGGGCGGTCTACTTCATCTCAATTGATAGCAACGGGATGCCGGAATTGCGCCCAACTCCATTATCATGGGCAAACGTTAGTGGAAGTTCTTCTGTGGAAATAAAAAAGCGAAACGCGGCGCTACCGCGCGCATTTGAAGGTGGCTCTGAGCGGCCGCCGGCTCTGGCGCGGTCGCTTCCGTTCCCTCACGTACGTCAGTTACGTGACACTGCTAGACACTGTAACTCCGCTATGGCCGCCTTTTCTATTCAGTTTCGGTCCCGAAAACGCGAATGTCGCGAGCCGTTTGCGTCGCGCGCGTTGATGTTTGAGGCGCAGTATTTTGCATTTCGCACCCTTTTTATATGAATTGTTAGGTGACATTATTTTTACGTTGTCGAAAATGTGAGTGCAGTTGGCCTTTAATTAGGCGCTTGGGGCTTGTGTGACAGGCAATGGGCAACTGGCATAAAGGTTCATTTACGCCCCCCTGTTTGTCCAGCATGGCATATTTTTCGCGAACGATAATTATCAATTGTAAGAAACGCAAGCCAAGCACAAATTCGGCCAGAAATATAGCTTGCGCGGAAAGTGGTCCTTGAGCGGGGTCTTTGCGGCATCTATAAATTGGAACATTTATTATATCAATAAAACACTGTGTCGCCGTTTTCGCCAACTGTAGCCCGCATAATTGCTCTCGTGTTAAATACTTTTTCTCGGAATATCATCGCTAGCGTGACAGAACACAGTAATTAGCGGGAGAATTGACATTTCAGCTTAAAATGTTTAACTTCGAAGTGAATAAGCGTCAATTGAAGCCGGAAAACCACGGGAGGGGGGGCACTATAAAACACGAAACCTGTCAAGAAAAACAAGCTTGTGTTTTGCCTCTATGGCCCCTCCAACTGCACTTACCAAGATAACAGCTGTCGAAATGTAACCATGTACAGGTAATGTCGTGCGGGAAAGTTTCAGTTGGTTTAAGCAGCAGGGGATGTTTACTTTACACAAATATTTTAGAAAATATTACGTGGACGGGAACGAATACTAGAAGCTTAACTCCAGCCAATTTCGGCTAATACTAAAGTAACCAGCAATTTTGCACGTCGTTCGCCGGCAAGCATCGGCGTTGCCTAGCATATGTTTAACCTTTTTGTATCCTGATTCACTGTAGCCTTTTGAAAGGCTGTGCTGGTTATTCATGTGTAACCAGCCCTCACCGGTCGGTAGCGGCGATATCAGCGCTTTCTCAAACTAAAACTTTATAGATATTTTTTCTTTCTCTCTGTCCTATGCCGGGCAAGTTATGGCTACGGGTTAAATTTTGTTTCTGCTCAAGCAGCTCAACTAGTCGTTGATTAAACATAATATGTATGTTTTGAAAACATTGGTGACGCAGTCCACCAGATCTTCCTTTCATTGTCGCCTTGTCGCCTACTCATGGTTTGCAATAGAGCAGTCGATATAAACGTCGCTTTGTTTGATTTACAGAATTTTGTAACACATGAGAAAAATCGGTACTGAGTCTGTTGTACATGCACAATGTGTAACAGTAACCTGATCTTCTCATCTGCAAGTTTTCTGCTGACATTATGTTTATAACTAAGGTTAACTCCGTAAAGTGCGTGTCATGATGAGCAACAAAAAACAAATGCAACCAGTGGCTGACCAGCGGCATCCTTAAGAGCTCCGTGTTTTGTTGTGGAAAATGGCATTTGAAATATTTTGACACACGGCAGTGTATATGCAAGAGGTAAACGTGCTGTCACAACATCAGCTTCCTAAGGGAGTACCGCATAACTTAAGAATAATTACGGCCACACTGCCTATGCACTACAACATTCACAATTTTAAGTGGAATTAAAAAGGTGGGGTCATTTATTGACGAATTGGCTAGGACTCGAACGTAAAATAGCTTAAGCAACATTCTCGAAGGTGACACGTGGATCACTGTAATTTGGAGGCATCCTGCATGCGGGATTTCGGGGAAAATAACGACCCTCGTGGAAAGTATTTTGCCGAAATGCTGATTTTGTAGCTTTATGAGAAATATTCCTTCGAATGAAATATATACTTCTTAAATTGTGGACGTGGCTGCTGTGCCGCTGATGTTTTGAAGCGAAAGATGAACCTTCCTTTTTCTGCGGGCGAACAATACGCGGTTGGAGATTTTTTACGTGACTCCCGCTAGAACAAACGTCATTCTAGCCAGGTTTCCTCTAAAAATCAAAATCTGTTTCTCATCAACGGTGCAAAACTAATACACCAACTAATACACCAAATATTCGCCGCTCACTTCGAGAGCCCCTCTTTAAGATACACACCTGAGGTACGACCATCATCACCCCTTTCTTGCCTCTCGAAGCCAGAAGTACATCTAACCATCCCGGAAATAACCAAGAAAGCAGATTTTACACCACAATTGCTTCAGTAGCTCTCTATGCACTTTTTGCATGAAGCCTACAGAGACCGTATTCATGTCTACACTGATGGCTAGGTAAGAAACTCCAGTTTTGCGGGAACTGTAAACGTGCCAGCCAGATCGGTAGACATTCAATTCAAGCTATCCAATTTAACAATGTCAACTGCATCCGAACTCAAAGCTATTCAAGACGCTCTTCTCTACCTAGAATTAGAATTACCACATGAATGGGCTCTCATTTTCGGCTTCAATCCAGCTCTCCAGTGTCTGCAATCTGCTCTTCGCCGCGGCCCGTACGAACAGCTTGTGGCCGAGATTCGTCAAGAGTATGACTTTCCAGTATGGCATAGGCACAATATTATTTAGTGGCTTTCAAGCCACTACGACATTTCTGGGAATGAATTTGCAGAAAAAGCGGCTCACATTGCCCATGGAAGTGTCCAATTGACCGACATCCCGTTATCGCGCCATGATGGTGCAAGGTGACTGCGCTGTCGCCCGCAGAATCACTCTTACTTTTTGGAATACGCCAGAGTTTTCAATCACCGCCAGTACTTGCTCGACCCTAAATTGCAGAGCCACTTACCCACTAACATGCCTCACTCGGATGCCACCCTACTGTGCCACCTGTGGATATAAGTTGCTTTCACCAAAGCTTACTCCTTCACTATCGGCATAACTGACAGCCCTGCTTGGGACGTGAAGGCCACGAATGAGACAATAGAACACCTCTAGTGTCATTGTGCCTGGTTGTCAACGTACAGACTGCACCTGTCACCCGGACTCCGGGAACTCGAGAACCAGCCAATAACTGCGCAGACTGTTTTGTGTCACAGGCATGGGCCATCACAGTCCCAAATGCCACAAAAGCATTGCTTTATTTTTAAGGACGCAGGCTTGCCTGAACTATTGTAGAGACAGTGTGTACAATGGTTCATTTACACGTTTGGTTAGTTTCCCGCCTCAGAGCTTTATTATCGCCCATTTGTTTCTGTTTGTAGTTGTGTTAAATTTTTCTTTTCTTGCTGCTCACGCTGTACTTCCTCTCTCTTCAATACCCCTTCTTTCTCCTTAAGGCCCTCCTTCCCCACTTCCAATTCGTAGGGTAGCCAACCACACTGTAATATGGTAAATGTCCCCGCCTTTTATGCCCTATATTATCCTTCCATCCTTCCCCGTACAATGCGGCAATTTAACTGAAAAACTACAGTTCTTGTCTCTTTACTGCTAGACATAGCCGTGATAGGGGTATCCGGAGGATTCGACGCTATCTCAGAAATCCAGGATACCCTGCAAGCGAAATGTATGTCCCCTGCGGGATGAAGGCCTCACCCAAGGGCCTCTAGCCGCTCCTCTCCTGCGCTGTCCGAGTACATTCTTGGTCTCCGAATTTTCTGAGCTCTTCTGCCTATCAATTTATTAGACTCGCCCTTCTTCTGGACCTATCTCTGGGTATCCACTCTGCTACCCTAATCGCGCACCAGTTGTCGGTTCTTTTCAGTACATGGGCAGCCCAAGTCCATTTTTTCGTATTTGAAATATGATATCCTCTACTCGAGTTTCTCTCTGATCCGCGGTGCTCATTTCTTGTCCGTAAGGGTTCTTCCTATTATTATTCACTCCATCGCCGGCTGGGATTCACTAAGTTTGTTTTCCTGTTGTATTGGCAAGGCACCTTCTAACCTATTGCAGGGCCGCCTAAAAACGTGGCAGACGGACAAAAAGGGGCAGATAGTGTCCGTTTTCATTCCAATCATTGTATATTTGTCTGTGCCCAACAAAAAAGGTGGCAGATATTGCTGCACCAACCCCTGCTAATTATGGTTGTATTATCAAACGTTAACCCAGTGACGCAAAATAACCGGGTACCTTCAATGAATATGACATAAATGTGTTTAGCCGAGGCCGAGAACTGCGAAACAATGAGCCTGGATGAGGAAAGAAGAACTCCACCACCCAAACAGTTAGGATGATTTGTAGTTTGGGGCTAAAGAAATACTAAATCAGAGAAGAAGACGAGAACCATCCTGTGCAGGCCTAGTCACCATTGCAGTACTTTGGCGCTCCACGCCACTTACGCTTATGCCCCGATCCTCGCCGCGGCTAATATGCGGTTGGTCCAGGCCGATAATGCCGAGATCTCATGTCGAGCGCCACAAATTCTGGCATGTCCAGTGAGGACACAACTTCATACCACAACACAAGTTTTGGGGGGTATGAAGGACCCGTTTACGAACGGTGACTCTCGTCACCGGATCGCGCTGGCATCTTACTGTGCGGCGGTGAGATTGAAAGTCGCCTTGCTCCGTTCCGGCTCTACTCCGTTCCGGCTATACGCGCAACTCCAATTTTCGCGACGTAGTCTGGCACACTAGTGAAAACAATCAATATGGGACGCAAAACAGGTCCTCCGTCGCAGTTTTGTTTGCTGCAGTGCTAAGATTCTTAGACTGCATCGTTGATTTGCGTTGTTTTTGGAGAGTAAGAGCGCATGATTTCAGCCGACGACCTCATCTTGATCGGGGTCAATGATCGAGGCGATCGAAACGCCGTGATCGTCACTATGTGCGTGCAGACGTTGGGGGAAACCGAGGCACCACATCGCATTTTACTCAATATAAGCTTCCTCTCGAGGGTGCCGAAAAGTGAGGAAGGACGGTTATCGCTCGCACCAAGGCTCTCAGAAAAGGGCAAGCACTTTGCTGCGGCTTCCATCAACGTCTACAAGTAAGACGTACAGTATTAACTGCCACTGTTCGAGCTGTGATAGAGCTTCGCCGAAGCCTTACAAATTAACCTTCTTTTTCGATTCATCGTATGAAAAGCCACCTCAGGATATCATCACGCAAATTTAAATGCAAACCATTCTCCAAATCTCCTTAATACTGAAAAAAGGGCGGATTATCACAACATAGCTTTTATCATATTGCTGTAAACATTTTTAAAAAAAATATGAGTCTTGTGCCAACGATTACAGCACGCAGCTTACAGGTGCTGGATAAACTTATGAACCGAGCATCTGACGCCATGGCGTAATTGCCTGTGGCGTTGGGTAGCTGCTGGTGAACCAGATAATATCCAACCGGGCTGTGCTAGAAATGGCTCTACATTCGGGGTTCCCGTAATATTTCCGGGACATTTTTCTCTCGCGAGATCATAATTTTTCGCTTCAAGACCTAAGTTCGACTAGTTTTATTTGCAGGCGCCCGCGACTTCCGCTAATTAATAAGTGCAAATTTGTGCTAGTTGGTTAACAGGCACGTGGATCACTGCTGGCGTTTGGAACATACACAACTTACTCCCGGGAAACGACTAAACTAGAAGCTTACGTGCGATAAGAGTACACAAAATGGCGACACAGCCTGCGCCGATCAGATAACGTCGTGCGCTTCTGCTTGCAACCGTAGAAGCTGAGGGAGTCCTGCCATTCACTGACTTGAGCGTCACTGACTTGAGCGTCAAGCACGGCGAGTGCGCACGGAGTGGCCGCGCGGACGCGCATTTGAGGCCCGCTGCATGCGCAGATTAAAAAAAGATGTCCCAGCTAATTAAAATCAAACCTTCATTTCAAATAAGTATTTTGACATAATTAGCACCTGAGAGACATATTTAGTACCTACCAAATATCTGAAAAGGGCAAGTACATGCTCGAGCAGAGCAGACGGGGAAGCACGCCAACAGAAAGTACGCTGCGTGCATGCAATGTGGCTCCATTATAATGAAAAAGCAAGTACATGCTGGTCGGGAAGGTAGCAGTCACTTTGAGCGAAGTTCTTTGAGCAAACATGCATTGCGTGCGTCACTTTTTTACAATGCGTCGCTAGGCGCGTCGTCTGCTTCTCGCGGCAAGCGGTAAAAGTATCTACTGCTGCAATTTTATCGTACCGACACATCAAAGAGGACGGAAAAAAACTCCTTACCCGCCCGATTTACTGCGCTCGTGCCTTCTTTCGACGGTATCCCGCCAACTACGCACTTACGACGATAAACAAGTGCGGTGCGCTATGGAGAAAGTCCGGAACAGGACCAGATTGGGGCGATAGTGGCGAGCACAAACACGGAGACGGCAATACCGAGGTACAAGTTAGGAACGGAAATACGTCATGTAATGGATCATGAAGCCTACAGGGCAGGTTCTGTCTTGGGACCACTTTTATTTATTATCTACATAAATGATCTAGCTACTCTGTCTCTCTGTTCCCAGATTTACTTATACGTGGATGACACCGGCATAGCTCTCCCGTGTGCAACTTATAATCAAGCTGCCATTTGTCTGCAGAATGATGTGTGCTCTTTACTGGACTGGTTAAGTCAAAATTGTATTTTTATAAATAAAAAAACACCACTTTGTTATGTTTCCACAGCCCTTACAAAAGTATAACTTTAACCCAGCCCCTTTATTTACACTCCAATAACTCAGCAACTGTTCTTTTTCACCTGTTAAGCTACAGAGCAATGTTAAACTAGGGATGCATTAAGACGACACTTTATCCTGGAGCGTCCACATAGAGCACGTAGCTAAACGTTTAAGACTTGCGTGTGCTTATATGTACAACTTGAGATCTGTCTGTGACTTTCGAGTGAAAAAAATGGTCTTTCAGAGCCTCAGGGAATCAATTTTACGGTATGGGCTTAAAATTTACGCTCTTGTCTCGCCTTACAAACTTAGTCTTAAAAAGCATATTAAAAAGATTCCCCAGAGTATAATTTATGCCACTCATTTTCATGGTGAAGACCCATCGGTTAGCATGGACTTGGTAGATATGCTACCAGTGCAAAAGCAGTTAATTTTTGACATTCTCCGCAATAATTACTTTTCCTGTGAATTCAAAACTATCAAGAAAAAAACCGCGGCCTCTCCGTTCCATAGAAAAATTTATTGTACCGAGGGTGTACACAAATTACGGCAAAAAGGCAAGAAATTTTTATGTGCCATTTTACTTTATTAAGCTTCTGCTCAATCCCTCTATCACGTCCTGCAAACAGGCTTCAGGATTTATTCGGTCGTGTGTAAAAAATGTAAATAAAGAAATTATGCGCCATTCACTGCACATCGCTTTGTGCCACTTGAATTATGTTGAATATGAACTTCACGTGTCACATTGATGCTTTACTTGATGGTCATTTTACTACTAACAATGAAGAGTAGTGCATTATGTCAACTTTATTAAAATTTGTATTTGCCAGAAAATTCTCACTGTTCTGTGATCAGATTTTTTTTTATTATTTTCTAGTGTGTATGCGATGCTAGTTGTCGAGAAGATTCAATTGACCCTGTTTCTGTTAACCTTGTATTTCCGCACATTGATATATTGAATGTACAATTCGTGGCTTGCCTGGTTGCTTGATTTCGTTTTTCTTTCTCTTCTTTAACGGTGCTAGGGCATCTGTTTTGTCTGTGTCCAGTGTTGAGGCGGTCCAGCCACGCACACAAGCCTGTGAGCTTATGCGAGCTGGATATTTTGCTGTATTTGTTCCTAGACAAAAAAACCTTAATAATATTATTATTATTATTGTTATCTGGATTGAAGTAGGCCTCACGAGGGGCGAGAAGCAACTCATCGGTGCATTTTATATATACCCGGATGCATTACCTTCTGAATTTATTCGAACACTCACATCCATAGAAAAATGTCTCAAATGCACACTCCAATCATAAGCTCATTATACTTGGGGACTTGAACACCCCAGGTATTCACTGGAGCAGTCTTTCCTTTGAGCACAAAAACCATTATGCAGCACAGAAAAGCTGCATGCTATTAGATTTTCAATCGTTCACCTCCATGCAGCAGTTTTGCCGCATAGAAAACTCTTGTGGTAATGTTCTAGATGTGTGCTTCTCAAACTTGAAGAACGTACAAGTGTGTGCCTCCCAAATATCCCTTGTGCACCCCGACAAGTTTCACCACGCTCTTATTGTCTCTGTCTGGGTCGCGACCCAGCATCGCTCTGGCGGTGTTGACAATTGCGCAGTCCCGCGATATGCTTTCAAGCTTGGAGGTTATGCTGAGCTGTATCACTTTTATTCATCTGCTGAATGTTCTAGTGTTTTTGATGTTAATGATATTGACGAACAGGTTCGACGTTTTACCGAAATCGTCAGGAGTGGCATGGAAAAGTACATCCCTTGTTATAAGCCGGTTCCTTCAAAATTTCCCCACTGGTTTTCTAAAGAACTTGGAAGTTCGCTTAAACTTAAGGACAGTGCCAACAAAAAGGCCAAGCGTTCTGGGCTTGACAAGTGGAAAGCGGAGTTTAGCCGGTATCGCTCACTTTGTAAAATCCTCTACCGGCGTGACCACCAGCTCTATATAGAGTCGTTAGAGGCTGCTGCGTCTCAGAAACCGGCTGAATTCCGGAGGTATGTACGCGACCGTTCTAAGGCGTCTAAAGAACACGTTAGCCTGCTTAATTCCGATGGGGAAGAGGTTGAGGATGTTGGCACCAGTTTTGCTCAGTACTTTCATTCTGTCTTCCAACTGCCAGATGGCCACGACGAACGCCTATCGTTTAATAACTCTAATTTTAATACACTTATGTTCGATGAAAAAATTGTCAATGATAGCCTTGAACGGATGAAACCATCATTTTCCTGTGGTGCAGATGGAATCCCAGCAGCCCTCATGAAGGCTTACGGCAACATTTTTGTGCCTGTCTTAACTTCCATTTATAATAACTGCTTACTTTTCGGCAAAATTCCTTGTGCATGGATGATCGCTGGAATTTTTTCAATATTTAAGTCTGGTGATAACTAAGCCGTTTCTAACTATCGCCCGATCTCACTCCTTTGTGTCGCCTCAAAACTCTTTGAGTCAGCTCTGCACAAAGTTTTTGCTGCCTGCGTCAAGAACGTTGTGATACCAAATCAGCACGGCTTTTTCTCGGGTCGATCGACGGTCACAAATCTTGCAAGCTTCATGACACAGGCTTCGGCGGTAGTTTGTGAAAATGGCCAGTTGGACGTTATTTATTTTGACCTCAGTAAGGCGTTTGATGTGGTGAACCATCAGGTATTAATTAACAAGCTTGCTGCGCACGGTGTAGACGCAAGCCTTGTCGCCTTGTTGTCCAACTATCTCCTTGACCGGTCCTTTTATGTAGATGTAAACTACAAAAAGTCTAGTGTTTACCCTGCAACAAGTGGTGTACCTCAGGGTTCCGTGCTGGGTCCATTATTGTTTTCTATCTTTATCAATGATGTGTCAACAGTGTTTACAAACTCTTCTTTTCTTCTCGATGCTGATGATGTCAAACTATCTAGGCACATTAGCGGTGTTCAGGACTGCTGTGCCTTGCAGAGGGATGTGCCGGAATTATCGGTCTGGTGCAGGAAAAACTGCCTAATTTTAAACCCCGCTAAAACAAAGGTTGTCACCTACAGCCGGAAAACCTACCTTCTGCTGTTTTCCTAGTGTATTGAGGGAGCTCCTCTGCAAAGGGTTGAGGAGATAAGGGACCTAGGGGGGCTTTTCAACAGTACCCTCTCTTTTTCTCCTCATATTAGGCTCATCACCCAGCGAGCGCTCCGAAGTCTTGGAAATGTGTGTCGGATTACAAAGGAATTCTCTTCTCCAGATCCATTTCTAATGCTGTACAATGCAATAGTATACCACAGTTAGAATATGCTTCTGTTGCCTGGAACCGCATCTCCAAATCTAGTAGTGAATTAATAGAACGTGTGCAGAAGAAGTTTTTGTCTATATTTAGGCACGTCATCACAATCAGAGTTTTCATCCTGATTCTGACTTACTCATAGTTCTTTCCATCCTTTCCTTGAACTGCAGACGTATGCGTGCAGAACTTACATTTCTTCACAAAATTGTTCATGGTGACCTTTCTTGCGCAGACCTGCTTAACTGTTTAGAGTTTAGTGTACCACATAGGCCCACCAGGTCGCATCGCCGTTCTCGACCGCTGCGCGCAACTCCAATCATTCTCCTGTGCGCAGAATACAGAATTGTTACAACCGCTTCTTTGAACGCCTTGACATCTTTCAGAAATCCTTTACAATTTACCGTACAACGCTGTTGAATACAGTATGTTAAACATCTATGATATGTCTGCCGTTCTTTTTTTTCTGAATTTGGTTTCTTTGCGGTTGTGCCTATCCAACTGATAGTAGCCTATTTTTGAAACTGTTTACTGTCATTTGTTCGTCTTATCATTTGTCTCTACACTCTTGCCGTTGTTTTGTTTTATTACTGTCACACTTGTTGCTCTGCCTGTCGTGTGGCCTTTACAACAGGCAGAGCAACATAGGCATCTTCTTTTTTTATTTTTTACCTGTACCCAGGCTCCGCCTGTGCTTTATTTCTGTCGTTTTCACTACTTCAATTTGTGTGTGTCTTGTCGCTTGTTTGTTTCTTGCTATATGTTTCTTGTGTTTTGTTTTATGTAACTATCCGTGCGCCAGAACTCAGGCCTCTGGCTGTTCCTGGGCACGTAAATAAACATGATTGATTGATTGATTGATTATTATAGTATTATATATTATTATTATTATTATTATTATTATTAATTATTATTATTATTATTATTATTATTATTATTATTATTATTATTATTATTATTATTATTATTATTATTATTATACCCAATTAGCTACGCAGACGGACGCCAATGCGGGCGCGGCTTTGAGAAGATTTTGCCTAATATCTGAAATTGCCCTCTTTTTACGGCGTACATTATCCGACGTCGCTGCTGTAATTTCTAACCAGAATAGGTACAAAAACGCACCGCATCGACTCATGCCACATTTAAAATACTCTCAGTAACACCGTCTGCGTTGCGCAGTGGAACATCTAGCTCTAGTTATGAGGCGCAGGGGAAACTTCTGTTTTAGTTTTTGAAGTACTTCTTAGCATAGCCTCTCGCGGCATGTGCATGCGTCGTCGAGCTGGATTATCCTGTGATATTTTGCAGCCTGACACATACTTCCGCCGCTATCAACGACTTAATCCGCGGTGTGAATCCCTCCTTACTGGTGGCACCGGAGCGAGACAAGCTAGAGAAACTTCTAACACAAGCATATGAGACGTATTTGCGCTTCTTACGTGCGATTCCGCAGTCCACCTAACGAATTTTGCCTCAACACTGCGATAAATGAACTGAAAAACGCTCTCTACAAGAGACAGAAACAGACAATGGAAGCAAACCGCTCGCTTTCGCTTGAGTGGTTCAAAACTCATCACGCGGAATACAAAGCTCTTCATCTTCAGCCTTTTGGAGACAGCGGGATAACCGGGCATCACTGACTCTATATCCGCCTTTCTAGCGTACCGTGCTGATACAACATAAAAGTAAGCGCATAGAATCCGCTCTACAGATTGCGCAACAGTAATTTGTAGTAGTAATAGTAATGTAATTATGTAATATTAATGTAGTAGTAATGTAATAGTAAGAGTATTGCAGGAAACCAAACCATTGTAATGTACGCGGCAACTAGGTTACACATGTCTTGGCTGTTGAACTTTTCACCCACTAATAGTATAGTTGCAGCGTTATAGCGAATACTCCTCACGTACGAGGCATCACATAACACTCAGAACTAATGACTCACTGCAAAAGAGAGGTAATGCGGGCGAGGTCTACGGTGGTATTTCGTTTAGGCTTATTATAGCAGAACACATTTCCTTCACCGATAAGGCCATCGAACAACAGGCAGTTATTGTTTACTACTGCGATTTAATGCACACTTACACCCATCACGCACACATTCCATTCATCAGTCTCCCTACAAACCTAATTATATACTTTCGAAGGTACGCATTATTTGGGAATGACAGAGATTAACAGATTTCACCGCATTATTAATGTCTCAGGCGAGCCCACTGATACGAGCTGAACAAATAGCGTGCCGCACACAGATAATACTAGCTTAAACTGTGAAGGTGACTGGACCCGCCAAAGAAGTCTTGAACTAAAGACCCCTGCCACTAAGACGATCATCTTGAGTTACAAGAAAGCTTTCGCTCTTTTCCTCTCCCCCTCTATACTTGCGGTACGTGAAAGCGCGGATAACCTGTGTGTGCAGGGAGAACAACAAATATATAAATTTATCATGCCACTTCATTCTTCTCGATAACAGCTTTTACTTTCAGTCATAAATTTGTCTTCCACTTCTTTTTTTAGGTCCACCAAATACTAATCTGTGATTCAGGTACTAAAATTCTGGCTAATTACTTTAGCGTAATATATATGCTGTGACTAACAGGTGTCTTTTTCTGTGCAAGGTGCCGGTGCTCTATTGAATCTAGAAAACCAAGCCGAAGTGTACCTTTGGACTACATTTGGACACTACAAAGTGGAAAGTTTTGGTCTTACCAGAAATTACTCTTACTGGACAGAAGGGCACAACCATACTGGAGAGTAAGGAATATTTCCCTTTTGGCCAGGTCATTTTTTTACAGTCGCATTCTTCAGATATGTACGACAAAAAATTTGCGTTAAAGATGAGCAGCGAAAGAAGAAGCCACCTGCTAATTTTGTTGTCTTTTCAAAGCTGCACAGCTTATTCCGCTATTACTATATTCTATTGACCTTTCACCCCTGATGCGAAAATTGTCTAAGTGACACTGCTAAACTGCCTCTAATGTAGATTTAGAAGTGTAGAATACAAATTTTTTATCTCCCTTGGGCTGAAGGCTCCAGCCGCACATTTTTGGATGATCACCGAAAAAAGCATTACGAAAGTGCCATGCTTTGCACACGTCACACGATTGCAAAGTAGGGATGGGGAATGTGTCATATCGATGTATGTTGGCAGTGCAACGGTGCTGAAATACGCTTTCACCCTTTTTGGAAAGTAAAACACCCTAACGAGGCCGCTGCGCACTACATTGATGGGTCTGGCAGCCGGTTCCTGTCAGGCGGCCAAAGGCACGACACACCGTCTTCTATCGGTGAATGTGGGAACTGGTTTCTATGAGGCGGCCATTTGCAGCGAGACCACAGCACATTCTATAGGTGGGTGTGGGAACCTGCTTCTACCCCAGCGTTTAGGATGACCCAGAGATGGCGAACGAAAAGGCTCCATCTGCAGGAACTCCAATTTGGTAGGCGCTGAGGACTGTCTAGAGACCACCAATTTAAAGTGACAAGCAGAGTCGCATTATAGGGAGTGGTTATGGCAAGGCCTGAAACTAATTTCTAGAGATGTTCATGAGCTTAGTATATCAACAAACAGATCATTGATCTTTTAAAGACACATTAAGGTAACCACAACTTCGCGAAAGCTCAAATTTTCATTTTTCCTCTATTACGCTTAGAATTTTGAAAAACAGCATTGGGGATCTCTTATGTCTTGACAAGTGACACAACTTATTTCTGGTGTCTTTCCGAGTGCTCAAGTGCCACTTTCAAGGACTGGTGCACCATTTGTAGTAGTGGTGAAGTATCTGCTTAAGGGGAAGTCTGTGACGTCGTCCTCACGGTGACGGTTGCACACAAACGAATCTCACGGCTTCAGCTTCGCCGCCTATCCTCTCGCGTCAAAGAATTCCTACCTTCTTGGAATACATCCGGGTTAAGCCGTTCTTTGTCGATTTTCTTTCCTTCCCTATTTTCGTTAGTTTCCTGCATTGCTTGCCCTTGTCGCGTGTTTCTCTAATGTAGTTGTCATCTTTTGTATTGTACGCAGTCAGTTGTGTTCATATTTATCTGTTTCCGTGCAGCCTACTTTTCGAGGGTGAGAAAGACACCTTCCCGCACACGCCGCCGAACTTTCTATAAGAGCATTGCAGCTGCTTTTCTATACAGAACCCCGTTAAGATGATAGGTTGGGCAGTCTACCAACGCCAAAGGAGGCATAGGGGTGTGGTTAGGCTCTTTATTTTACTACGGTTAATGAAGTGAACATGTTTTTATATACAAACGCCTCCTTTGGCGTTGTACACTGCCATCCTACCTTTCTGCATATCCTCAATGAGCCCCTCATTTCCTCCCTATATATATATATATTATATCTATATATATATATATATATATCTAATATATATATATCTATATATATATATAAGAGAAGAAAAACTTCGAACACGGTAAAAGCACGATTGAGGCCTACGTTTCAGCAAAGAGAACTTGCTTTCCTCAGGGCCCTGAGGAAAGCAAGTTCTCTTGCTGAAACGTAGGCGAAAATCGTGCTTTTTACCTTGTTCGAAGTTTTTCTTCTCTTGTGTTCTCTACCATCTTCAAAGTTCTACTACTCCCTATATATGTTATATATATATATATATATATATAGATATAGGGAGCAGTTGAACTTTTGAAGATGGTAGAGAACACAAGAAAACTTTGAACAAGGTAAAAAGCACGATTGTTGCCAACATTCAGCAAAGAGACTTGCTTTCGTAAGGGAAATCTCTCGCCTGGCTGGCACGCTTTATATAGGGGTAGGTCCCCAGGTGAGAGGGAAAGAAGGAAAGGAGGAAGTAAAATTGAGAAAAGCGGATTGGCTTTGGAGTATGTCGGGGGAGATATTGAGGGGCAAATAAGGTTGTATAGTTTGAGACGCGAAGTAGGTCACAGGGACGTCAGCCGGGGGTTGATATTCGGGGAATTTTTGGAGAAAGGAAAAAGGGTGTTTGTTCACCCGCCGCGGGGCATATGGAAAGGATCTCAGAATTGCCGGAAGCAGACCAGGCGGTGAAAGTGCGGTCCTTATCAAAACTATGTGGAAGCCTCAGATCAAAAGAAAAGGTACAGAAGGGGGAAAATAACTAGGTCAAGGAAAAAAGAAAAAAAGAAAAAAAACAGGGAGGAAAACCACACAAACCCACTCACAAAAGAAAAGGCAATGACCCGGCAACTGAAATGGCACGTGTCACCCACGGCAACATTCCGGGAACAGGCCTGTCCTGAAACTCAAAAACGGAAAGAAAAAGTTAGAGTGACGTACTGGGCACAACACCACGCGGAGTAAAAAAAAGAGACAGAAATAAAATAAATAAAATGGAATTCCAAAAGCAACGGCTGGAGGAATGCGGGCGAGTATTAGACTAGAAGCTAAGGAATGAAAAAAAAGAAATTAGGTGACCAGGTAAAAACCAGAGGGAGGGGTAATAGTCTTTGGATAAGGTATATGCAAGACAGTGCTATATCTGTATTCCCGGTAAATATAGAAAGGATTCCAAGTTGGCCCTAGACGCATTAATTCCAGTAGGTTCCATGGAGTTAAATTTGTGAAATAAATAGGATTCTCGGTATTTCCTGTCCCTAGGAGACATGAAGTTTAACTGAAGTGTATACAACTTAAGGTCATCAAAATTGTGGCCTGGTTGGTTGAAATGCTGCGCTACAGCTATGGAGGATTTGCTAAGAGTATCTGCCCGGTGACCATTAAGACGTAGGCTCGTAGGTTGACTCGGTTTGCCTATATACTGTTTATGGCACATTAAGCATTCCAACATATACACAATGTTGGATGAAGTGCGCGTAAAACTTGAAATAATCTTGTGGACATGATTACTGGCGGTGCTTTTTACACTGCAGTCGGTCTGCAGGTGCCTCCAAGACTTGCATCTGGGGCGGGAGCAGCCGGCTATGACTGGTTGCTTTGAATGTCCTGTTTTAGCATGCACTAAAATATCCTTTAGATTCTGTTTGTCCGGTAGGTAACCCCTTGGGGCTTCGGGAAAGTCTTTCTAAGTCGGTCGTTTACTGGCTAAAATGGGGTAGTACTTGCGCAGTATATTGTTTACGTTTGGGAGGGAGTTTGAAAATATAGTTATTAGGGTTGGCGGCCTGGAGCTTTCGTTTTGGCGCTGTTTGTTGAGCACGTCATCCCTTTTGAGATTAGATGCCCGTTGGTACGCCTGATCGAGCGAGCTTTTGGGGTGGTTCCTTTTAATAGGTTGGACTTGAGTTCATCTAGGTGCTCTACGTAGTCACTGTCATAACTGCATACTCTTCTAAGCCTGGTGGCTTGTCCTACAAAGATCCCTTGCTTGCAGTGTCTCGGGTGATGGCTTTTAATCTAGGTACTGCTGCCTGTCAGTTGGTTTTCTAAAAAGTGTGGTTTTAAGGTTATCATTGTCTAAAATGACGGTAGTATCTAGGAAGTTCACTTCTTTTTCAGAATACTGGCAGGAGAATTTAATAGTCGGATGCGAAGAATTGAGATGAGATATAAACGTTTCTAGAGTCGCGCGACCGTGCTCCCAAATCATGAAGATTGCGTCTATGTAGCGGAGGTAACCCTGAGGTTTATGCGGAAAAAAGCTTAATAGAGTGGCTTCGAGTTGGCCCATGAAAATGTTGGCATAGGTCGGCGTGAATGGAGTACCCATGCTGGTTCCAAAAACTTGCAAAAAGTAAGAAGAGTCGAATTCAAAATAATTGAGAGTTAAAACTAGTTTTAACAAAGTTATGTACACTTCTGGCGCATGTTGGTGCGGGTTCTCTGATAGAGCTTTTGAAATAGCTTCAATTCCTTCGACGAAAGGGATGTTTGTATACAATGCGGCAACGTCAAGAGTAACAAGGCGGGTTCCACTGGGTAGGCGCCCCCTCCCCCTCTTATTTATCTCTTCTATTATGCGGAGGAAGTGGGGGGTGTCCTGAACGAATGAAGCAAGAAGAGTCGGAATGTCAGATAGGTAATGATTCAGAAACAGAGATAATGCTTCTGTTGGGGTATTGTTATTCGAAACTATGGGTCTGCCAGGAATGTCGGCAGTGAACAATAATTCTACGGGGACTTTGTGGACTTTTGGGACGAGGTAAAAACGGCCTGCATGCTTATTATTCGGTTTCATGAAATTTAAGTCAGTGGTCGTTATTAATTCTCTAGATCGCAGATCTGTGAGGCTCTGATGGATTTTTAGGCTGTATTCCTGGCTCGGATCGTTATCTAAAGGCTTGTAGTGGCAAGGGTTATTGAGCTGCCTATAAGCTTCATCTTTGTGTTTTCCCATAGGTAAAACAACTACGCTACCACCTTTGTCTGCTGGCTTTATGACTATGTCGGTTCTGGCTAATAGGCTATTCAGGGTAACTTCTTCAGACGGAGTTAGGTTCTTGCGCTTGTTTGATCGCTTGGTTGTTGCCAGTAATTTTCTTTATACTGATTTTAAGTACAGATCTAATTCTCGAGATTGATCTACATCTGGAGTCCAAGTGCTAGGAGGGTAGAGGGTTCTGTTGATCAGTTAAGTTCAGTTTGTTATTCGTAACAAAGTATACAATATGTGAAAAAATATTATACAGAAAGGGGTCCCAGAGTTTGGCACTGCAATGAGACCCCTTGTAATTTAACGAGTACAAGAAAAAAAAACTTATCAGCAGTAGCGAAAGCTATGAACAGTGTTATTCTGAGAACTCAGTAAATTAATACAACAAAAACTATACAAGAAAAATAACAGAGAAAGTCACAGTAAAATATTGTGTATAATAGTTAGCCGTAAACTCACATTAATTACACATAAACACGGCAAAACACAGGTAATACGGTGGGAAAGCATTTCAATACAAAACATACTGCATACACCGATGTAAATGAATGCCTAGGACTCTAACACTTCAAAATGTACAGAGACGAAGTTAAACAGCGTATGATTGTTCAGATATGTATGATCGTAGTAATGATTTGATGCGTGGAAGCGATAGCGTAGTGCATTCGTTAATGTCACAAAAGCAAGAGGATTAATATCAGAGCGCCTTAAGCCCACCAAGCGCTGAGGACGGCATACACAAAAGCAAGACTCTTTGCTGAAACGTAGGCAACAATCGTGCTTTTACCTTGTTCAAAGTTTTCTGTTCTTATATATATATATATATATATATATATATATATATATATATATATATATAGAGAGAGAGAGAGAGAGAGAGAGAGAGATACATAAATAGATAGATAAAACCGCCGGAGCAAGATTTGCTAGTCTGCCGTCCGCCGCCGGCGAAGGAGGCTCCTCCATGACGCATGCAGCGGCGGCGCTGCAAGCAATCCGAGCGTGTCCGGCCAGTGCCGGCGCGCGTGGAGCAGTGCGGCGGACGGCGCCCCGCTGGCTCCGCCGTGCTACCGTCGTAGGTCTGGGGCGCTACTTTAGAAGTCTCGAGATAGCTCGGTCCCGAGCTTTCAGCTGCTCGAGTTAACACAGTAGTGATAGTACCACCTCTGATAAACCTCAAGCGACACCGGAGCAATCGCGCAGAGCACGCTAAGCATTACCTACGCACCCAGTTAAGGCCGCTGACACTGAAAAAGCACAACTTGCACGAACATCCACGTGCAGCGCCGTCTACAATTGAGTTGCACTATGCACCCCGTTATGCAAAGTAGATAACCCAGCTATTCCTTTTAAAACTCCGGTCTGGCCCCAGCCTTCATTTAAAGCTCCATCCTCTAAAACCGGAGCGTCGCGGCTCCGCTTTTCTCGGTGTTCTGTTCTTCCACTGTAATGTGTTTGCGATGTGGTTTGAGGGTGGCTCCAGTGCAGCTAAGCTCAAGCCCAGACCAAGCAACCGAAGCATTTCAGTGTAGCAAAAGAAACGCGCCCTTCTCCCGACTGTCAAAAGTGAGCATCTTTGTTTACGTAGCGAGTCATGAGCGTGTTTCAACATTTTACGAGTGCGTTTTTGACGTTGAAGGTGTGTCATCTGTCGTCGATTGTGTTTTTGCTGTGTATAAATACGGCTCCCGTGGAACTGTGGCAGCAGTTGACTGGCGGTGGCCTGTGGACATCATTCGTTTATTGTTTTCTGCTAAGCTTTGCTACCGGAGCATCAAATTCAAGTGACTTCATGGCTGCAACGCTACCCCTCCGGCGATGTGGACGCCATGGCAGCCATAGTTGGGGGGCTTCGGTCGCTTCGCCACTCCCACGCATGGGCTGGGTGTGTGTAATAGACACGAGAACTCTGAAGAAACTCGGGATAGATATTGCACAGCCGATTTGAACTCATGACGCTCGTTTTCGGGGCTGCTGTGGCGTAGATCACAGTTAACGGTCGCCGTAGCAGGCATAAACCTATCCCGACATTGTTTTTTCTTTTTGTGGAGGAGGAATTTCAAGTACTTTTTCTTCTCTCGAAAGTACTGTGTATTGGCTGGCCAGCCATTTTGCTGCGGACCCCCTTTGCGACGACTTTGAGGCTGCTTTTACTCCGTGACTGCCGAGGAGCAAGTGTGAGCAAGTGTTGCGTGCGCAGTGACGAACACCTTCCACGGAAGTGCTGGTAGCGACCGCACCAGCGATTGCCCTCAGTGGACAGTCAGCCGGTTTGTACGCTATAGGATTACGGCAGACAAGTTTTCCTCCTATTTTTTGGTTGTTAGCTGGACATGGCTTTCGCAGGTTTACCGTGCGTTTATCTGTCTGCAGCGAGAGAGTACGCATTAGAAGAGACCAATAGATGGAAAGAAGGTTTCCATCGAGTGGCCGTGCTTCAGTTATCGTCTGCTAACAAAACTTTCCCATGTGGCGTCACATGAACGTGCGCTTCATTCATCGTCCGCGCGGTAGACGGTTTTTTTAGGCGTTTTCTGTCACACCATTCTTGCGAAAACTTAACTCGCAGGTTAGGATATAATCAACGGCGTGTGTCTATTATTGGAGGCAATCTTTACGCATTTCAATGGTATTTGTCCAGCGTTTTTGTCGTCGTGTTGGAAGCGTATCATGAAAACCCTGTGAAAGGAAGATTGAGACCGAAAGAAACAACGTAACGCCAGAAGGAGAGTGAAGGTATAGAATCGCTCAAAAAACAACGACTGTGGAGAGCATCGTAGGGCAAAGTGAAATAAAGGAAACAAATTTGAAAAGCTGTGGTTGTTGCTATTGCTTTCTTCGTAGCAGATGGCCATCTGGGTGACTTACCCTCAATTGAGAGCTTTGAGGAGCGAATGGGCGCGAATTAGAAAATTCACAAATCTGTAAATTGGAAAAGTAACTGTTGTAAAATAATGCGTGACACGTGAACGTGAGGGCACATGAGAATGACAGGTGCCCACCAGCCACGCAGAACAACGATTATAGGGAGGCTGTGCAGTGTGCCAGTCTTCTTGCTGGCAAGTTCACTACGATATGAAAGAGAAGAAACTGACGCAAACACGGTATAGCAGGAAAGAAGCCAGTCGAACGCCAAAATTCATGCCGAAAGACAAAGAAATAAAAGCGACGAAAAATACGTAAGTGCAATATATCAGTTAGTAATTACCGCAAATACAATCATCAGCGGCTAATGAGTACCGCAAGTATAATGTATCCGTTGTTATTAAGAATCGCCAAGCTTTCGCCTTCAAATCACGTCAGGAGACTGAAGGGCATCTAGGAAATTTTGTATCTGAAGGCGGACGGAGTGTTTCAATAGCACCGATCAGCAATTATTTTGAACATGGCGCGTTTCCACAACCCGCTTTCTTTTTTTGCCAGTCGGCCTTAGTCACGTGATTGCACTGTCTGCCACCGACAGCAGAAATAGGCAGAAACGGTTGCTTAGGGCGGCTAATTTAAAACAAAACGCTCATAAGAACGCTTAAAATAAAAAACTAAATAAACTTTCAAGTAAAATACACATTATTAAAATAAAAGCGCGATAACGTAATGTAGTAGGATTTGCTTGCCACCAGCAGCCACCACTGCAGCAGTGGAACGCGAGACAGAAGTGAAAAAATTCCCCCGCATTTCCCCGAGGGAGAGAATGTGAAAGTGCGAATGCACGGTTGTCGGCCCGCTTGCGGCGCTTGCGCTCGGCCCCCGCAGCCCCCCGCCTCGCCGCCTTCTCTTCCATCTCTTCCATCGGGTTTGTAGTATCACGTGTACACCCCGCAGTTATCAAGCCGCTATAACGCCGCGAGTCGCCAACGCACGCCGCTGACGACGTAGTTTTAATGCGTTAAAGATATAAGGCGCGTTACTGCACTCTAAGAAATGTGGGGAGTAGTTGAAGAATCAAACAGCGTTCCTATTCCTGCCAGGGTCGTTTGACACCGTCCGCACCACGCGTGGCGTTAGATGGCGTGTTCACTCTACTAGGAAACCAGAATAAAACTGCTGGCGAACTCTCCCCCCTCTTGATGGAGCTAAGCGGCGGTTGTACCCCTTTCGCGGGAGAGAATAGAACAGCGTACCGACTCTGTCTCGCATCGATGGAGTTCGTATATCCTCCGCGAGAGAGAATAGAACAGTATATCGACTCTATCAACTTCAGCTGCACGCTTTCAGGTGTGCAAAAAGGCAGACACCTCTATGGCGGACGCGAACTCTTTGAAATCGTATGAAAAAGTAGTTACCTAAACAGCCACAGCCCGGGCCATGAAACAAAGCGTACCCTGCAGCGTATTCAAAAAAGCGTGCGAGGTAGTGTTACACGTCCTCTAGGAATGGGTCATTTGTGTGTTCTAACGCAACGGTGTCCGTCGGACTACTTGAGCGTTGTACCTTTGCGCGGTCTTTTCATCGCGGCGGGGCTGGCGGACGGACGCGTCTCTCCGAGTCTCCGTCTCTTTTGTGGCATTGAAACCGCCGTAGTACTCCTGTACGTGTCTGTGAGGTGCGTTTTGGTGTCGGTGGCTGTGTTTGAAGTATACCTGACTGGTGGAATAACATCGTTTGGCCCGCTGCGGCCGCCTTTCAATACAAAACATACTGCATACACCGATGTAAATGAATGCCTAGGACTCTAACACTTCAAAATGTACAGAGACGAAGTTAAACAGCGTATGATTGTTCAGATATGTATGATCGTAGTAATGATTTGATGCGTGGAAGCGATAGCGTAGTGCATTCGTTAATGTCACAAAAGCAAGAGGATTAATATCAGAGCGCCTTAAGCCCACCAAGCGCTGAGGACGGCATACACAAAAGCAAGACTCTTTGCTGAAACGTAGGCAACAATCGTGCTTTTACCTTGTTCAAAGTTTTCGTTCTTATATATAATATATATATATAATATATAATATATATATTATATAGGGGAGAGAGAGAGAGAGAGAGAGAGAGATACAAAAATAGATAGATAAAACCGCCGGAGCAAGATTTGCTAGTCTGCCGTCCGCCGCCGGCGAAGGAGGCTCCTCCATGACGCATGCAGCGGCGGCGCTGCAAGCAATCCGAGCGTGTCCGGCCAGTGCCGGCGCGCGTGGAGCAGTGCGGCGGACGGCGCCCCGCTGGCTCCGCCGTGCTACCGTCGTAGGTCTGGGGCGCTACTTTAGAAGTCTCGAGATAGCTCGGTCCCGAGCTTTCAGCTGCTCGAGTTAACACAGTAGTGATAGTACCACCTCTGATAAACCTCAAGCGACACCGGAGCAATCGCGCAGAGCACGCTAAGCATTACCTACGCACCCAGTTAAGGCCGCTGACACTGAAAAAGCACAACTTGCACGAACATCCACGTGCAGCGCCGTCTAGAATTGAGTTGCACTATGCACTCCGTTATGCAAAGTAGATAACCCAGCTATTCCTTTTAAAACTCCGGCCTGGCCCCAGCCTTCATTTAAAGCTCCATCCTCTAAAACCGGAGCGTCGCGGCTCCGCTTTTCTCGGTGTTTGTTCTTCCACTGTAATGTGTTTGCGATGTGGTTTGAGGGTGGCTCCAGTGCAGCTAAGCTCAAGCCCAGACCAAGCAACCGAAGCATTTCAGTGTAGCAAAAGAAACGCGCCCTTCTCCCGACTGTCAAAAGTGAGCATCTTTGTTTACGTAGCGAGTCATGAGCGTGTTTCAACATTTTACGAGTGCGTTTTTGACGTTGAAGGTGTGTCATCTGTCGTCGATTGTGTTTTTGCTGTGTATAAATACGGCTCCCGTGGAACTGTGGCAGCAGTTGACTGGCGGTGGCCTGTGGACATCATTCTTTTATTGTTTTCTGCTAAGCTTTGCTACCGGAGCATCAAATTCAAGTGACTTCATGGCTGCAACGCTACCCCTCCGGCGATGTGGACGCCATGGCAGCCATAGTTGGGGGGCTTCGGTCGCTTCGCCACTCCCACGCATGGGCTGGGTGTGTGTAATAGACACGAGAACTCTGAAGAAACTCGGGATAGATATTGCACAGCCGATTTGAACTCATGACGCTCGTTTTCGGGGCTGCTGTGGCGTAGATCACAGTTAACGGTCGCCGTAGCAGGCATAAACCTATCCCGACATTGTTTTTTCTTTTTGTGGAGGAGGAATTTCAAGTACTTTTTCTTCTCTCGAAAGTACTGTGTATTGGCTGGCCAGCCATTTTGCTGCGGACCCCCTTTGCGACGACTTTGAGGCTGCTTTTACTCCGTGACTGCCGAGGAGCAAGTGTGAGCAAGTGTTGCGTGCGCAGTGACGAACACCTTCCACGGAAGTGCTGGTAGCGACCGCACCAGCGATTGCCCTCAGTGGACAGTCAGCCGGTTTGTACGCTATAGGATTACGGCAGACAAGTTTTCCTCCTATTTTTTGGTTGTTAGCTGGACATGGCTTTCGCAGGTTGTACCTGCGTTTATCTGTCTGCAGCGAGAGAGTACGCATTAGAAGAGACCAATAGATGGAAAGAAGGTTTCCATCGAGTGGCCGTGCTTCAGTTATCGTCTGCTAACAAAACTTTCCCATGTGGCGTCACATGAACGTGCGCTTCATTCATCGTCCGCGCGGTAGACGGTTTTTTTAGGCTTTTTCTTTCCCAACCATTCTTGCGAAAACTTAACTCGCAGGTTAGGATATAATCAACGGCGTGTGTCTATTATTGGAGGCAATCTTTACGCATTTCAATGGTATTTGTCCAGCGTTTTTGTCGTCGTGTTGGAAGCGTATCATGAAAACCCTGTGAAGGAAGATTGAGACCGAAAGAAACAACGTAACGCCAGAAGGAGAGTGAAGGTATAGAATCGCTCAAAAAACAACGACTGTGGAGGGCATCGTAGGGCAAAGTGAAAAAAAGGGAAACAAATTTAAAAAGCTTGGTTGTTGCTATTGCTTTCTTCGTAGCAAGGGCCCAAATTTGGTGACTTACCCGCAATTGAGAGTTTGAGGAGCGAATGGGCGCGAATTAGAAAATTCACAAATCTGTAAATTGGAAAAGTAACTGTTGTAAAATAATGCGTGACACGTGAACGTGAGGGCACATGAGAATGACAGGTGCCCACCAGCCACGCAGAACCGATTATAGGGAGGCTGTGCAGTGTGCCAGTATTCTTGCTGGCAAGTTCACTACGATATGAAAGAGAAGAAACTGACGCAAACACGGTATAGCAGGAAAAAACCAGTCGAACCCCAAAAATTCATGCCGAAAGACAAAGAAATAAAAGCGCGAAAAATACGTAAGTGCAATATATCAGTTAGTAATTACCGCAAATACAATCATCAGCGGCTAATGAGTACCGCAAGTATAATGTATCCGTTGTTATTAAGAATCGCCAAGCTTTCGCCTTCAAATCACGTCAGGAGACTGAAGGGCATCTAGGAAATTTTGTATCTGAAGGCGGACGGAGTGTTTCAATAGCACCGATCAGCAATTATTTTGAACATGGCGCGTTTCCACAACCCGCTTTTTTTTTTTGCCAGTCGGCCTTAGTCACGTGATTGCACTGTCTGCCACCGACAGCAGAAATAGGCAGAAACGGTTGCTTAGGGCGGCTAATTTAAAAAAAAACGCTCAAAAGAACGTTTAAAAAAAAAAAAACTAAATAAACTTTAAAGTAAAATACCATTTTTAAAATAAAAGCGCGATAACGTAATTAGTAGGATTTGCTTGCCCCAGCAGCCACCACTGCAGCAGTGGAACGCGAGACGAAGTGAAAAAATTCCCCCGCTTTTCCCCCGGGGGAAGAATGTGAAAGTGCGAATGCAGGGTTTGCGGCCCGCTTGCGGCGCTTCGCTGGGCCCCCGACCCACCGCCTCGCCCCCCTTCTCTTCCTTTTCCATGGGGTTTTTTGTAGTATCACGTGTCACACGCAGTTATCAAGCCGCTAAAACGCCGCTGAGTCCCCAACGCACGCCCTGACGACGTATTTTGAATGCTTTTAAAGTAAAAGGGCCTTACTGCACTCTAAGAAATGTGGGGAGTAGTTGAAGAATCAAACAGCGTTCCTATTCCTGCCAGGGTCGTTTGACACCGTCCGCACCACGCGTGGCGTTAGATGGCGTGTTCACTCTACTAGGAAACCAGAATAAAACTGCTGGCGAACTCTCCCCGCTCTTGATGGAGCTAAGCGGCGGTTGTACCCCTTTCGCGGGAGAGAATAGAACAGCGTACCGACTCTGTCTCGCATCGATGGAGTTCGTATATCCTCCGCGAGAGAAATAGAACAGTATATCGACTCTATCAACTTCAGCTGCACGCTTTCAGGTGTGCAAAAAGGCAGACACCTCTATGGCGGACGCGAACTCTTTGAAATCGTATGAAAAAGTAGTTACCTAAACAGCCACAGCCCGGGCCATGAAACAAAGCGTACCCTGCAGCGTATTAAAAAGAGCGTGCGAGGTAGTGTTACACGTCCTCTAGGAATGGGTCATTTGTGTGTTCTAACGCAACGGTGTCCGTCGGACTACTTGAGCGTTGTACCTTTGCGGGGTCTTTTCATCGCGGGGGGGCTGGCGGACGGACGCGTCTCTCCGAGTCTCCGTCTCTTTTGTGGCATTGAAACCGCCGTAGTACTCCTGTACGTGTCTGTGAGGTGCGTTTTGGTGTCGGTGGCTGTGTTTGAAGTATACCTGACTGGTGGAATAACATCTTTTGGGCTGCTGCGGCCGCCGCTGAAAACGTAAGTCACCATTTCATTTTTCGCGGTACGGGAGAGCTCGCGCTCGTTCCCGCCAAAACTTCAGCTTTATTTATAACAACTGGCGCTCGTGAGTGCTGCTTAGCCTTTTGGTTCTTGCGAAGAATTAAGTGGTCACATACATGTGCTTTCATTTGTGTGACACCAGTTCTAGCTATCCTTTTTCCGGCTTTGTTTTTTTCGAACAAGCGGCCGTGCTCCCATCGGGTTCACGACGTTCAGCATGCGTTAAAACAAGACTCGTGTGCAGTATAAGAGTTGCGGATTTATTAAGTGGCTTCTTTAGGCACTGGACACATGTACGATTGGTACACGCGATTCGCATGCGACTGATCGTTACGACTGTCGCCACGAGTAGCCGTACGCGTGAATTTGAGACACATGGCCCGATGCGCGCATGCGATGTGTCGTCGGCGTCGCTCCGCCCACTGTTTTTGCTTTATGGTCAACTACGACGATCGCTGAGCTGAATTTGCAGATTCCGCGCTTTTTTTCGCAAGAAATTGATAAAGCAAGCAATCTTGAAGCGTTTTCTGCCTTCGGGAACAGTCCGCGCTCACGCCGGCCGCGCCTGCCAGCTCGACACACTCAGCGGCTCGAACCGGCGCAGACCACGGTAGCAACCGCTTGTCGCTGCTCTCCCCAATCAATCTGTTCGCTAAAAGAAGTTCCACATGCGAAAAAGTAGGTGTTAATGTGGTGAAAAATTGTGCTAGGGATTGTTGTCAGGGCTTATTTTAAAAGCGGCGATCAGATATCTGCCGCTATGCAAGCCTGCGCTGACCGGCCGTGTATGCCGCGGCGCGCGGTGCGCCGAGCGGTCGAGAGATGGCGATACCTGCGCGGAAGCATCAAACAGGCTACGCAGATGTCTTGGTCACCGATCGCTCAAACGGCCGTTATAGCCCAAAAAAAGTTTCACATGCGAAAAAGGATGATAGTGTGGTGAAAAGTTGTGTTACGGATTGTCATCCGCAGTTGCACAGATAGCGGCGATCAAATGTCCGCCAGAATGCTAAGCCCAAGGTTCCCAACACCCGAGCCGACCCGAGCAACGCAAGCCTGTTGCGGGCGGTTGGGGCTCAGCGGACTCTCGATCGCAATGATGGCACGACTGCATCTGGCTTGCCAGTCGCACGTCGTGAGCCTCCTCGGGCCAGCGAACGACCCAAAACGGCCCCAACGATCAATCGTAACGATCAGTCGCATGCGAATCGCGTGTACTAATCGTACATGTGTCCAGCGCTAGCTATAAATTGGCTTTCGTTTCATTATCTTCTTGAGCAACGTAAATATATTGTCGAGCGACAAGGTAATTACACTGCCGCCGGGCTTATCCGTCGGTTCCGTTCCCATCTGGCGCGTCTGACGAGGCAGAAGTGAGCGACGGCGAACAACACCGTAACCAGTTTATTACCCAATCAGTTAGGTTGGGAGCGTCGCTTTATTTGGTTACCCCTTAAAATATAACGCAGTCAAAGGTCACAAGGTTTCAATTCAACCTCCAAGTTGGCATAGATGTCTTGCAAAAAAAAAAAACGTGAACGTTTGTGCGTTCCGAAACCCCTTGTGTAGTGCGTTGCCTTGTAGCCTCTGGTCCCGTGTTGTTAGAAAACAATACTTAAAGCTAATAAAACGTTGTCGGCAGGACATTTCATCGCGATTAATTGTTTATGTGGCTACAGTAGCCACAACAAAATTTCACGGAACCGCTGGCGTGTTGCTTTGTCTATTGGACTTTTTTTTTATTACCTTGCGCGACTGCAATAAGAGTGAAGCCCATTTTCGGTGAAATTCCGTACTGTTTTCTCAAGAAAGAGCCAAGTAACGGCTACCGTAAAACGTAGTATTGAAAAATGAATACTGCAGTACGTTTTGTTTCATAGCGAGTGTTGACAAGCTTTGAACTTTAGGCTGAATATTTTCACGCGGACATGTGGTAAAACTGGTGCTAGGTGCTGTATTTAGTAAGCAGCGTGCATTTAGCATTATAGTGAACTTTTTTTTTTCTTATTACAGGCGCTACGACGTAAAGGTGTTTCCCGTGGATGTTTCCAGGGCTATTCTACAATAGTGCTGTTCAACAACATATTGTGATCGCCTGGCGTTCGGAAGCAGAAAGAGAGCAAAGATGCCTGATGCGGCCGACAGCTGTAAGTAATAAACACTTCATCTTTGGTCACTTTGCCATAGTCATCTGGCAAATAAAAATGTGTCTTTTAGCCTTCATGGTGTCATTTGCATGCACTTTTTCTTTCTAGCATCGACTGACCTTAGTTGTGTTTTATTATAAATGTCATTAGAGACATAACATAACTGCGTAACCAACTTTCTGCTTGATTAAAAATGTGTCGCTTCCACTGCAGTGCATTAATGCTGTAGCTTTTTCAAACTGCCAAACACTGCAGTATTTTTTAACAAACTTATTTGGTCACGAGTAAGATTCGATGTGCAGCTTCAAGATTGATGGGGATTAGGAATGCGGTTGTGCGGCTTTATTTTCTGCTTGCCTCTGTTACTCTCCATGATTCGGCCTTGTTACTGTTCACTGATCCCATGATTAATTCCAATAATGAGAGGCTGACAGTTTTGCTGTAATATTGCTTGTCTTCAAGCCATCCTTTTTGATAACACCATTGCACCAAGTACTTGCAGGTTGGCCTGAGGTTGCAGGTTCTCTTGTTGGTCTGGCTGCTTTTTCTGAAAGTGGTTGGTTGGAAAAAAAAAGGAGGAGGACCTTGTTGGTTTAAAATTTGAATAGGGGATCAGGACCCCGATGCTTTAAATTAATCCGTGCTCTCGTTCTTCTCAGATGGCTTTTTAGTTGCACTGCTGGTGAAAGAAAAGCCAGAGGCCTTGCTCTCAAAGCTGGTATGCATATTTTTCTTCTGTATGTTGAGTAAGTGAAATCCAGTGTAGTACTTGTGAATCAGGCTCAGCAATCACCATCACAGCAATTCAAATTTGCTAAAGGGAGCATTTTGCCTCATCAGTAGACAATTGTGAATGTACATTGATGAATCGTTAGCGTAGTCACTAAATTGTTAGCTTTAAGGGATAGACTACTAACTAGCATTCGTTTTCCTGAGAATCGCTTTGTACAGTGGTTTGTCCACTGAGGAAGGAAGAGCAAAATACTGTTACTTGTGTTTCTTCTGGTACTTGCATTTGTGTGCTTTTTATGCAGGAGCCAGGAGAGACTTCCCTTTACCCCAGGATCTTGTTCTCGGGCCAAACTGCGGAGAAATCTGGAGCCGTGACCGTGCACTTCGAAGAGCTCCAGCTGACGGCTATGGACATAGTGGACGGGTTCGCTTTGCTTTTGGCGGTCTACTGGACCTTCAACATCCAGTATGCCCCAAAGACAAAGCGGACCTGTCTGCTTTTTTTGATGATGCTCGGCCTACCACCGACAGAGCAAATGGTTTCGGTCATAAAAGCAGCAACTGCAATACAGGTGGAGCGACGTGTGTGAGGATGTCAAAATAAAGCATGAAATGCAGTGTGAAAACGATTTGTCTTTTTTTTTTTTGGGTAAGCACAAACGACAGCTTTTTTTTTAAAGACGCCTTGCTATGTTTACTTGTGAAGTAATTTTACTGTATTTCAGTTTGTAAGCATGAAGTAAAGAGGGCTGACACTAATGCTGTTGTGGATGCTAAAGTGTAGTCTTGTTTAAAAGGGAACATCGTGCTGCCTCTGAATAGTAGAGTTGGCAACTCGCAGGTAGTGCATAGATCCTGCTTAAAGGAATACATTAGTTCTGACAAAGAGTAAGCTAGCCCTCCTTGAGGAGGCATTATGGGACTCTGGTTGAAAGAATACAATGATTCTGAAAAGAGTACGCTAACCCTTCCTGGTGAAGTATTGCAAAATGCTTTTTGGGGGAATAAGGTAATTCTGAAGGGTGGCAGAGGTATAGCAAGATTCTGGTAAAGAATTGTATAACTCCCTGACTGGAGGAATTATTCGATCCGTGGTGAGGGAATTTCCGGACGCGGTTCCCGAACTCCGGGGAGAATACCTCACCCCCTCTCCGCGAGAGGCCTGCGACTCCCTTGTGAAGGGTAAGGCTATTCTGCTAAAAAGGGAGTTGCCTGATGCTGGAAAAGGGAATCGTATATGGGACAAGGGTTTCTATTCCCTTTGGGAATTGGTGGGACTCCTTTAGTTCTTAGAGGTGACACCGATATCAGCGTCGCGTCCGTGGTTATTCGGTAAGCGTCGGGCTGCGGCCCCCAAAGTCCTCGGATCAAAAACCCGGCGCCAATCTGTTTTTTTTTTTAAATATAGAGGAGCACTGCGGACGCCGCCGCCGCCGCCGCCCGGGGGGGAGGGTTTTGGGGGCCCCCTTATAAAGTGCATTCGCCCTTAAAAGGCGCCACGCCCTAGTCGCGCCTCCTTGGAATGCGCTGCCCTGGACCGGTACGTCACCCCAGTCATCCGCAAGTAGCATGAATTGTATTTTTGAAGCGCTTGAACTCTGCCTCCAAATATTATCATTAGGTTACGTGGGTGTCGCTATAGCTCCTGTTTACCGAGTTTCGCTCAATCTTGGGCCTTTTGGAATAGCACCCCCTGGGGCGGTTCCAGCCGATTTTAACTGTGCGTTTTCGTCCTCTCCTCATTTCGGTCTACAAAAAGGATTAACCGAATAATTTGGTACCTACAAATACGAAGAGTCTTTTCTACCGAAGCATGAATTGATGGGAGTATGTTTTCGTGTATTATGAAGGATCGAGCCAAACCACGGAATCGTATCCCTGCGTTCTATCCTCTATATCCTCTTCCGGGCAAAAAGGTTCCACACATACTCGGGGGCATCGGAAACACTGTCAGCACGGAATCTTGTGCTAACTGTGGCACCTTCCGCAGAATTTTCACTCGTTACATTACAAAGTTAATATGCAGAAAACTAAAGTATTGATCAATAACCTCGGGACAGCCAGCAGTTTGGAATAGGGGGCGAGGTAGTGGAAGTGGTAAAAGAATATATCTACTTAGGCCAAGTTGTGACCCCGGATCCCAACCGTGAGGCAGAGATAATTAGAAGGATCAGAATGGGGTGGAGTGCATACGGCAGACATTCTCAGATAATGAATAGCAGCCTACCATTGTCCCTGAAGAAAGTGCATGACAGCTGCATCTTACCCGTACTGACGGGGCAGATACTTGGAGGCTCGTTAAGAGGCTTCAAACTTAATTGAGAAAGACTCAGGGCAATGGAGCGGAAAATGATAGGTGTAACATTAAGGGACAAGAATAGAGCGGAGTGGGTCAGGGAAAAAACGCGTGTTAAAGGCATACTAGTAGCAATTAAGAAGAAATTGACGGGGGCAAGGCATGTAATGCGAAGGCAAGGTAACCGTTGGTCATTAAGGGCAATAGAGAGAGATAGAGAAAACTTTTATTTGAATCATGGTTACTGAGGGTTGGTGGCGGCTGGGCGGAGGCCAGCCGCGACTTCGGTAGCTCTGCGTACCAGGGCGTCTTGAATCTCCTGGCTAGAGCTACCCAACGCTTCTCTCCATAGCTCGCTGCTGGAGATTTGAGGGAAGGGGTCGTAAGGGCAAGCCCACATGGAAGGCTCCAGAGTGGCACGTTGGCCGCATTGGGGACAGTTGGGAGACGGGAATGATGAGGGGTGGATGTGGTGCAGACGAGCTCTGCATGGGAAAGAGTCTGTCTGCAAGAGTCGCCAATAGCGGATTTGGTGAGGTGTGAGGGAGGAATGGGCGGGGGATAAATTACGACGAGAGAGTCGGTAGTGCTCTACGATGTCGTTGAACGTGACGAGGCGTTCTTTAGAGGAGCGAGCGCCATGACGGGGTACGATGCTCACACCAGCCCGGAGTGTGAGATCGCGGGCAATGGCATGGGCAAGTTCGTTTCCCGGCAGGCCAGTGTGAGCCGGGGGCCCACACCAACTCCACCATCTTTTGAGGCGGGTTACTCTGGATGATGCGGAGGGCTTCAGAAGAGATGGTCCCCCGTACAAAATGCAGCAAAGCAAGCTTGGAGTCCGTGACTACCTTGGGCGGTGTTGGACATTGTGCGAGGGCCAGCGCAATGGCCGCTTCCTCCGCTGTCGTGGGGGAGGTAGTTAAGATGGTAAGCATGCTGAGGGGGGTGCAAGTGAAGTTGCGCGTTACCACAAGAGCGTAGGCGTTGTGATGACGGTATTCCGCCGCATCACAGTACAACCGCTTCCGACCATTTTGCCAGTTCCCGGTCCAAGACACGTGTACGGGCTTGGCGGCGCGCCGAGTTGTAGACGGGGTGCATGTGTCGGGGGAGCGGCCTTGTGAATATGTTTTCCCGAATTTCAAGTGGAATATGCATGGCACTTTTAGCTTGTTCGGACAGCGGAATGCCTTGAGTAGCGAGAATTGACTTGCCAGTTTCTGTTAGTTCTAGGCGATTTCTCTGGGATGATAAATGGGCTTCAACTAATTCGCTGGCGGTGTTAAAAACTCCGAGCTGGAGCAGACGATCCGTGGATGCGTTAGGGGGTATCTGCAGGGCAGCGCGGTAGACCTTGCGGATGAGGCCATCGATCTTGTCCAGCTTGACCTTGGACGCTCGTATATATGGCAGAGTATAGAGGAGGCGGCTGATAAAAAAGGAGTGCACTAGGTGGAGGCGGTCCTTTTCATCTAGTCCATGGTGTCGGTTGGCTACCCGCCGAAGAAGTGCAATAATTTGGTCGACATGAGATCCGAGTTGTATGAAGAAAGCATTGGATTGATTGTGCTGGATAAGTAGGCCGAGGATTCTGAGGCGGGAGGCTTTAGGGACTGTATGACCTTGTACCGTTATTTCAATTTTGGGATTTGTTGGAAGCACGTGTACGAGGAGGGAGGATTAACAGCTCGGATTTGAAGGGAGCAGGTGAGTCCGGCCAAGGGTGCCTGAGAGCTGACCGCATCGGCGCCTGCTTGGAGAGTGGCTTTCAATATGTCCATTATTACCTCCTGGTACCCAGAGTGTTATGTCATCCGCGTATATGCCAAAACGAAGGTGCGGGATCTGTTTGAGAGATTTGGCAACAGGCAGGAGGGCAAGATTGAGAAGCATAGGGGAGAGGACGGCCCTTGGGGAGTACCTCGGCTGGCCAGATGGTATGGGCCGCTAGTGTGTGGGCCCAGGCGTATGGTGGCTGTTTCGGTCACTCAGGAAAGCTCTGACATAGTTATAGACCCTCAAAACCGGGGGAAATGGCTGAGAGGCCGGCCATTAGTGCCTCGTGAGTGACCATGTCGAAAGCTTTCTTAAGGTCAAGCGCCATCCACAGCTGCATTGTCCACTTTGCTGGGAGGCTGGATAATTTCGTTAGATACTTGTAGTAGTAGATCTTGAGCAGAGAGTTTAGGTCTGAATCCAAGCATCTCTTGCGGAAGGCTTCAGTTTGAATTACGTGGTGGGTAAGTCTGGCTAGGATGACGTGTTCCAGTACTTGCCAACGCAGGAGGTAAGCGAGATGGGGCGGAGCTGATCGAGGGCTACAGGTTTGCCGGGTTTTCGGGATGCAAGAAATTGCTGCTGTACGCCAGTATGGGGGGGAGAGGCCACTTCGCAGTAGTAATTGTAGTATTCGGTTAGTTCTAGTATGGAGGCGTCATCTAGGTTTGCGGAGCATCTTGTTGGTGACAGAGTCTGGACCGGGAGCTGAACCAGGTTTGATGTTTGAAGAGCCGTCCTGACTCTGCTTCGGTGATGTCAGCGTCGAGTTGGTCGTTATCTTCTCCGCATAGGCTGGGAGATGTGTTTTTGTCCTTCCAGTATGTATAGGGAGCGAAGCTGGGTCATGATTTCGGAGAGGGAGCCAGGGGTATTGTGCATGAGTTTCTGTAGTTTTTGAAACTGGGCCGTGCGTGTGTTCCCAGGGTTGAGTATGGTGCGTAGGAGGGTCCAAGTTTACGCATACTGGCGCTTCCCCGCATCTGGCTCACAAATTGATGCCATTGTGCTTGGGCCAACTGTTTGGTATATTCCTGTATGGCGTTATCGAGTTCAGCAAGTTTATCGCGGAGGGCGCGGTTTGTCTTGTTACGCGCCAAACGCTTCTGTATGCTGCGGTAAGCCTGCCACAGGTGTTGAAGCCGGGAGTCCACTCTGTCAGAGGGGATATCCGGGTCAAGGCGGGCGCTGGCTGCTTGGGTGTCTTGTAAGACTTGCTTGATCCAAGTTGTGTAGTTGTGCGGAGCCGGAGGTGTTGCAAGTTGAGGGTGGGATCTGATTTGGCCGAACTTGTCCCAATCCGTAATGTGAGTATGCCGGCATGGGGAAGTGTACTGCTTGGCGATGGAGACATCCGATTGTAGAATGTAGTGGTCACTACCCAAGGTGTATTCGGTGCAGGTCCATTGCAGCTGTTCGACATGCTTGGATAGGGTTAAATCGGGGGCAGTGTTCCTCTGCACACTCATACCCAGACGGGTGGCGGTGTAAGGATCTGATTCCAGAGTGAAATTACCTTTTTGAATTTGTTCCCACAATAGGCGACCTTTTTAGTAGTATAAGCATGGCCCCATGACGTGTGAGGGGCGTTGAAATCACCGACAACGATGAGGGGTTGCTTGGATGTTTTCCGAGAAGCTGCAGTGAGGAGAGAATTAAACCTGTGTTGGTGCTCTCTGGGGCTGCTGTAGATGTTTAGAATGAAGATGCTATTGTCACCCTTGCGGCGAGGGAGCACTTCAACGAAAATATGTGGGATTGTTGTCTCGGTGAGGGATATCTGATTGACTACTAGGTTGCGTTGGACTAGAATGGCTGTAACATAGTGACCAGTGGCTTGAAGGCTTTGGTAACCGGGCAGTTTGACTGCTATCCCAGTTTCTTGAAGAGCGATTATATCAGGGGCTTTGTCTTGGGATCGGGTGAGGAGCAATAGGGAGTTTCTCTTTTTCTTGTAGCCCCGGCAATTCCATTGCCAGATACGGAGCATGCTAGAAGTCTTGCGAGGGGTCATCAGGAAGATCAGGAAGAGGTTGCGAGCTTGCGGATGGGACCAAAAGGGCGGCGAAAGTCGTTTTGATTTCATGGAATTGTGTGAAGCAGGCGTGTATCTCTGCCTTTAAGGCTTCTACCATTGCCTGTGTGGTAGCTTGGTTAGACAATAGGGTTTGATGAAGGTGGTCGTACTCAGCTTTTTGCTCGGATAAAGCGTTATGGCAAGTACGTTCAACGGCTGCAATCTGGTCGACGAGGGAAAGTTGGCTGTCGTCAATGGGAGCAGTCGATTCTGTTGCCCGTCTCTTGGAGGGAGTCGATGTGTTGGAGTCTACCCACATTGATGGGGGAGGAGGAGGCAACTCGGTAGAGCTTTGTGTGGAAGAGTGGGGACGAGGAGGGTTAATTGGCATTGTGGAGGGCTGAGCGGCATGTTTGAGGGAAAGGTTTTCTTGTCTTAGCATGGCATTTTCCTTGCGAAGTTGTGCCAATTCTTGTCGAATTGTTCGTAGTTCTTGAAGAAAATTGTTAGGAATGTTGGGGGGATTGTGTAGCAAGCTAGAGAGAGAGGAATGCTGGGTGCTCACCTTGGTGGCTTCAACATTCGAGTTTCGGGGTGGCTGGTTGGCCTTGTTCTTCGAGTCTTGTTGCTTCGTGGGCTTCCCCAAGGCAGGGGATTGTGAAGCCTGTCGCTGACTCGGTGAGGCCTCATCCGTTGAAATCCGGGTGGCAGCGGTGACTTGAGCGTATGTGGGGGCTTGTCGTCGTGGTTGAAAGCGCCTCGGGCATTCAGCAGAGCCCGTTAAGTGAGCGCCCCCGCACACAATGCACTTGGGAGTACACTTGTGTGGGTCCGGTGGGTTGACGAGTCCGCATTGTACACAGCGAGACGGTGGCTGGGTAGTAGGACAGACGTCCTTGCGGTGGCCGGTGTGCCAGCACGTGGTGCAGGCTTCCGTTCTTCGCTTGAAAGGCTTGCAGGGGGGCGGTAGGTAACAGCACGATATCGCACTCAAAACGGAACGGTCGTGCCTTCGAAGAGGATTTGTACGATGTTTGAAGAGTTCAGTCTCTTCGCGTCCAGAACACCTAGATCAGGATTATAGTGCATGAGGCTGTGCTGGATTTGCTCTGCCGTGTCTGTGCTGGGAATATTGAAGATTACTCCCACTGTCGTGTTGGACGGCGCAGAAACGTGGGCTGCGACTGGGTATTGTTGCCCGTTGTAGTTGATAGCCGTGATGCCGGTGTATCGTGTGGCTCGTTCCTCGTGCGGGGTGCTGATGATTATGAAGTTGGCTCTAGCTTGGATACGGACTTGATCTTCGTCATTGTGGATGAGTCCTGCAGCTTGCATGATGATATCAGCAAGCGTAGCCGCGGTGATGGAGACGACGGCCAGTCCGCCTCGCTGGCGGAAGCTAACTTTGATGTCATTTTCCGGCAAGGGAGTGACGGGAGGCTTACTGTATTTGGGTTTGCGGCGGCGGTGTTGTTCCCCGGCGTTGCTGGGTGTCGTTGAGGCTCGTGAACCGGCGGCAGGAGTGCGATTGTCTGCGGTCGGGGTCTTGCGTTGAAGGCGGCGGCGAAGTGTAAGCCACCCGGGTTGTAGGAGTTCGGTTGGGTCGACGTCGATACCTTCGACGGCGTACTCCATTTCGTCGACGAAGGAAGCGCGAGGAGTTGCTTCAGCCGGAGGGGTAGATGTCGGAAGGCATACGTGGTGGCGCGCGTCGAGGCGGCGGGGAGGCGTCCGCCCCGCCAAGCCTGATGGTGAGGCTTAGCAGTGGAACCGGCGTGGTGCAAAGTGAAAACCGCATAAAAACCGCTGGGAACGTCCGATGGTCACAACTGCGGTGTCAGCAGAGTCCTGAAAGTGAAAGTGAAGCCCCAGAAAGTGAAGCAGAACACAGTCGCCCAGATAGCCGAGTTGGTAAGGCATTCGAGATCTAATCGAAAGGCGTGGGTTCGGTCCCCACTCTGGGCGCGTGTTTTTCTTTCTTTCTTTCTCACGTAATTAATAAAAGTTAATAATAATGTAACGTCACTAACGGTAAAAAAATAGTCTAACCTTCCCCTATGCCTTCTTTGGCGTTGTAGACTGCCGGCATTTCTTTCTGTATTTTTCCTAACGAGCCCCTCATTTCCAAACCCTATTATCGCGCGAAAGCTTAGCGAGGGCCTCGGTTCTAGCAGCCTTGATGCCAAGGTAGCATAAGAGGGTTTCCCGCCAGTTGACCGCTCATGACAGGCTGTAGACGTTCGCGTCACGCCCCGGGGGTTGAAAAAGAAGGTCCCCATCTCCCTGTGTAATCTGAAGTGGCGCTGGCTACCTCCCTCAAGCGTCAGATACAGTGTAAATGTAAATACCCCAGAAAGTGAAACAGAACACAGTCGCCCAGATAGCCGAGTTGGTAAGGCATTCGAGATGTAATCGAAAGGCGTGGGTTCGGTCCCCCCTCTGGGCGCGTGTTTTTCTTTCATTCTTTCTCACGTAATTATTAAAAGTTATAATAATGTAACGTCACTAACGGTAAAAAAATAGTCTAACCTTCCCCTATGCCTTCTTTGGCGTTGTAGACTGCCGGCATTTCTTTCTGTATATATATATATATATATATATATATATATATATATATATATATATATATATATATATATATATATATATATAGCCCGATTAACCATATTACTTTGCAAGAGCCGCATTTATCATTCTTTGTTTACCGCAATTATTTGAGATAGCGGTTGAACTACCAAGCAACCTGTGTTGAAAGTGTTATTTTCTTGGATTTTTCTGCGCAGATACCCGATCAATGCCACAGTATTGCGGTTGCAATGCGATACACATCCGGTTGTTGTAAAACGAGAAAGTATGCACCCCAAGCAGTGCGAAAAAATGTTTATATGGAAAATCAACAAAGGTCTGGAGACACCTTTCGCACTTCCAGTAAACGTCACTATTCCCATGATTCAAGGTTCCGGACAACGGCAGGTACAAGTGGACCTAAATAACCGAACACTCATAATAATAAAATCGAGGAACTCCGGAAAACCGGCATCTGGATATCACTTACGAAGCCGGCAAGGTGGCACTTGGGTGAGGAAGGTGATTAGGGTACGTACTCTACAAACGCGAGTGTCATGCGTAATTGGGACATTGTGTTTGGTTTTGCTTCGGCTACACGCGATAGAATTTTCCCGCTGCTGCCCTTGGAAGATAGCTAGTATGGTAAACGTATAGAAACCACTCACAGCAATTACTTTTTAAATAGGGTAAAGCGCTTCGCTCTGAGTGCCGTGTCACAATATCTTGGTGTGCATGCGCATAGCACCGCACGGCAGCCGCGATGTGGGGACTGGCACGGGTACTATAATACTAATACACCTCTAAGGCGAGCTCTGAATACAAGCAGGAAAAGGAATAATTTTAACTGTGCATTAAAACATTACGACCTTCATGAGGTAAAAAAAATCATTCGTGCTCCCTCTATCACCGTAAAGTTTCTCATAGACAGTCGAACCTTGTTAATTCGAAGTAAAAATTCGAAGCAACGAATAACTAGAATGGCCTTATCGGTCCCAGAAAAGTGACGCATATTTGAATGGGGGAACACCCTCGCTAATTTTAAACCTGAAGCACGTGCCATGTTTAATTGGAACGACGTTGCCCGTCCGCACAGATTATTTTCGTAAATTTCAAAGCCGAAGACACCAGTTGCACGTGTCACTAGCCTCAGCAGCTTCCCAACCCTGTAGCGGCGTGCTTACTCCACGTACACTGAAGAAGCTGACACAAACCACGGCGCCTCGCTCAGTGCGCTTGCAGGGGCGCTGTGCTTGTCTTCCTCCCGAATTCGATGCTTTTTCTTTTTCGCGCCGTTTTTTTTTCTTTAGGATCACGTAAATATCGAAAGGCCACTTCGGAGGACACGCCATACCGTCTACATCATCGAGAATGCGTTTCTAATACTGGTAGCATGCACTGCACTGCCAATCACAGGGACCCTCACAACAGCTTTTATGCCCTCTCGGAGTTCGAATTAACCAGGGTGCACTGTATTACGTAATTTAGTCTGTGAAAATTTGTTTAGCTCGTCAGTGTTAACATTCGTATTGGTTTGTTGGATGCCGTATTATCTGCTTTTATAGCGACATTCGTAATGTTAGATATCTTCTGGGGAATGTATATGTGGATTATCACGAAGTAATCTACGTCGTCACACGGTGGCATAAATTTCTTGCTCATGGCATGAATTTTAATTATAGAGTGTAACACTGTGAAACTACACCACGGCTGCCCGAACCGTACATCCTAACAGGCGACCTTAATGCGCACAACTCTCTTTGGGGCTCCTCCAGAACGGATGCCCGAGGTCGCCTGATAGAAAAATTTTCTTACATCTTCAGGAGCATGCCTTTTCAACAAAAAGCAGCCTACATACCATAACTTAGGACATAATACATACTCCCATCTCGACTTGGCTATTGGTTCTGCAATTCTCTTTCCATGTCTTGAGTGGGGCGTGGGCACAAACCCATATGGTAGTGACCATTTCCCCACTTCAATAACGTACGTAGGTATAGACCCGAGCAGTCCATCTTCCCATAAAAGGTTTAATGAATCAAAGCAAACTACAAACAAAAATCTAACTACCCCAAAAAAAACCAAAAACACCTACACGTGGAGAAAGCCCCCCAACTCATCACTGCGCACATTCTCGACGCCGCCGAAAAGTCCATTCTGCACGCCTCCAGCGCTCCGCGCAACCAAACGAGGCCGTTGTGGAATGAGGACCGTAGGCGGGCGCGAGAGACCCAGAACAAGGCGTGGGATGTCCTTCGCCGGTACCCCACGTCAGATAACCTCATTTCTTTTAAACGGGCACAGGCTTTTGGGAACTGAGCTTGGGGTGAACAAACTTGCTTGCTGGGCGGACACAAATGGTTTTAAACTGAACCCTGCAAAAAGTAGTTGTGTTGTGTTCTCCTGGAAGCGCGGATTTCATGCGGACCCTGATATCTCTATTAATGGTGTAGTAATGCCTGTCAGAGGGGAACAGAAGTTTTTGGGAATAATATTCGACAGTAAATTCACATTTATCCCGCACTTGAAACACCTTAAACACGAATGCCTAAAAATAATGAACATTCTTAAAGTCCTGTCACACCAATCTTATGGTGCTGACAAGCAGCTCCTCCTGCGTCTTTATACTGCAGTGGTAGGATCTCGCTTGAATTATGGCAGTGTTGTTTATGGGTCCGCGACGAATACGGCGCTGAAAATGCTTGACCCGGTGCTTCATTTGGGGCTTCGTCTTGCCTGTGGTGCCTTTCGCACTAGCCCCGTTGAAAGCCTCTATGCAGAGTGTCACAAATGGTCCCTGTATTACCAGAGGACATACACTAACTTGTTGTATGCGTCTAAAATCATGTCTTTGACAAATCATCCTTTTAATTCAACCATTCATGATGCGTCATCAGAGCAGCTCTTTGCAAATCGTCCATCTTTGCAAATCGTCGTGAGGCGAAAAGGGAGAGTTGGCGCACCTTCCTCACTTCCATCAACTCATACACTAACACGCGAAAAGTATGAACCCGAATACGTAAACTAAAAGGACAACAGACACACAGCCTGCCCCTGGTTAGTACAACAGGGGACACACTGGAAGACCAGGCTAACACACTCGCACAACACTCCCACATGTGTCCAGTTCAGCGCACTACACCAACACTTTCATAAAAAAAAAACATCCTGTGAGAAGAAGTCCTTGCGAGACAGTAATAAGTCGACTCATCTTATAACACCCCTTCTCATTTCATGAGCTGAAGATCGCACTCAGTACTTGTAAACCTTCAGCTCCAGGCGCAGAAAACCCTTACATACACTATGATTCAACACTTGCACACAGACACACTTGAAACCTTCCTTCACCTCTACAAAAAAATATTTTTTGGGGGCACCTCCCAAGGTCATGGAGAGAGGCCATGGTAGTTGCCTTTCTGAAAGAGGGGAAGGACCCGTCCTCTCCCGCAATTATGTCCCATCGCCCTCACAAGCTGCCTGTGTAAGCTGTTCGAGAAGATGATCAATAGGAGACTCATGTACGTCTTAGAGTACAATGGTCTTCTCGACAGCTGCCAGGCTGGCTTCAGGGCTGGGAGATCCACCAACGATCAACTGGTTGCGTTGGAATCGTATGTAAAAGATGCCTTTATCCATAATAAGTTTTGCATAACAGTCTTCTTTGATATGAAAAAGGCCTAAGACACTGCCTGGCGGTATGGCATCTTGAGTGATCTCAAGTCGTTTGGTATCTCCGGCAACATGCTGAACACCCTCGCTAGCTACATGTCGGAAAGGACCTTTCGAGTCAGGGTTGGCAGTGCACTTTCCAATGTATATGTGCAGGAAAATGGCGTTCCTCAAGGCGGTGTCCTGAGCTGCAAAATATTCATTGTTAAGATGAACTCGCTCGGAAGGCATTGCCACCAACCATTTCCTGTTCTGTATATGTAGATGACGTCCAAATATCTTTTAAGTCGTGTAACCTCTCAATTTGTGAACGCCAGGCTAACAGAGCTTGGGGTGAACAAACTTGCTTGCTGGGCGGACACAAATGGTTTTAAACTGAACCCTGCAAAAAGTAGTTGTGTTGTGTTCTCCTGGAAGCGCGGATTTCATGCGGACCCTGATATCTCTTTTAAATGGTGTAGTAATCCCTGTCAGAGGGGAACAGAATTTTTTGGGAATAATATTCGACAGTAAATTCACATTTATCCCCACTTGAAACACCTTAAACACGAATGCCTAAAAAAATGAACATTCTTAAAGTCCTGTCACACCAATCTTATGGTGCTGACAAGCAGCTCCTCCTGCGTCTTTATACTGCAGTGGTAGGATCTCGCTTGAATTATGGCAGTGTTGTTTATGGGTCCGCGACGAATACGGCGCTGAAAATTCCTGACCCGGTGCTTCATTTGGGGCTTCGTCTTGCCTGTGGTCCCTTTCGCACTAGCCCCGTTGAAAGCCTCTATGCAGAGTGTCACAAATGGTCCCTGTATTACCAGAGGACATACACTAACTTGTTGTATGCCTCTAAAATCATGTCTTTGACAAATCATCCTTTTAATTCAACCATTCATGATGCGTCATCAGAGCAGCTCTTTGCAAATCGTCCATCTATTTCCATGCCGTTCCCTCCCAGAGTGAGAGCAGAAGCTTCTGAGCTGGCTGTGTCATTTTCACACAAAAACACCCATTACTAATTTTATTGCGCCGTGGCAACTCCGGGCAGTTTGTTGTGACTTGTCCTTTCTGAAATTTTGACAAAAAAGGGCACCAAGGTAGCCATTATTCAGCATTTCTCTTCCTGAAGGAGAAGTATCAATGCGCAGAGTATAACTGCGACGCATCAAAGACAGCTACAGCCGTGTCTTGTGCTGCGCATGGGCCGAACCTCAACGTGTGTAAAAGAATGAACTCCCACAACAGCATTTTTACGGCTGAAGCACACGGCATTTTTCTTGTTTTACATCACATCGTTCAACATCAAATCTCAAAGTCCATAGTTTTACAGATTCTCTTAGTGTTGTACGGGCACTTTTGTCAAGAAAACGCTCAAAAAATTACGTAATCAATCTTGTTTTTAAGGTCCTTATGTCGGCATACGCCTCAAGTCTTGAATAACAATATGTTGGGTTCCTGGCCACTGTGGAATAGCCGGGAATGAAACCGCAGATCAAATGGCCACCCGGTACACTCTTGAATACAGTGGACATAGCAACAGTGCCGTACACAGACATGAAGCCACACATTAGACACCAACTTCGAACGCATGGCAAACACACTGCAGTGAACAGACAGATAACAAGTTTCACGTAATAAAACCACACTTGGAAGCATACACTACTGACTCACACAACAGACACATTTAAGTTACCTTAGCTAGGTTGCGGATAGGCCACACACATGCAACACACTCACACCTGCTCACTGGCTCTCCAAGACCCATGTGTAGCAGGTGTGGGGAGGGCCTATCCGTAGTCCACATCTTAATTACATGATAGGCACTCGACACAAGACACAGACACTTCAAGGAACTATACAGACAACACATTCCGCAACCCCCTTGTTTTTGGGTGACAATGCCATCGTCTCTGTGCAACGCGTTTTTAAATATTTGTCTGATGTTAACTTTTAAAACCCCATTCCTATCATGCGTAATCAACACTGGCCCTATACACCAGCCATTCCATTTTTTTTATTTGACTTTACTGTTATTCTGGCTTACACATTTTGGTAGCCACGTTTTCTCTTCGATATTTTTTCCTTGGCGCTCTTTGCCCCAGCTGGCCTTGCGCCAAAAAAAAAAATCCTCAACTGAAACATTAACCGTACAGTGTAAAACTAGGGAGCAGGAAGCACTTTTTAACGCTGGGTGAACAATAACAGCGGTCAGGAGCACGACTACGCATCTGCAAATGCTTTTCCGTCGAGGAAATACAATTGCTATACGTAAGATATTGTGGAAATTTTGGATTATATCCGGATAAACCGGAAAAACGATGAAAAGTGTGTTATTTGAGCCAGCCTATGCGGTGCAAGAAAAAACGGGAGCTTGACAAGTTTACTTCAGTGTCCCTTTAAAGTTTGAGAGTACTTCGTGGCCATGGCAATAAAAGGTGCAGCTTTAATGCGGATTCAGGTTTTGAGCCCGATTGTAACGCGCACGCAAATCTAAGGACTACTTCAGACAAAAAAGTGTGTGTTCGAATCGTGCTAATAAAATACTTTTGTCGGCTCAATCTGAAAAGCAGTTACAGCGGCCCGTACGGAAGCAAAATTCATGGCTCAGAATCAAAACCCCTAAGCTACTGAGACACCGCGGCGGGGTAATCGCTAAGTAAGGCAACATGACGAATTGACGAGACACACAAAAATACTCTAAGGTGACCGAGTCGCCTATAATCTCAGGTAGGCAGGTGATTTTATATCGCGTGCGAAGGTCAACCTAACACCATTTCAAACCGGATAGTTAGGCCTGCTTTTTACAGCGTCGTGCCAGTGGGGTCATTGGATGTCTACGTCGTTTGGCGTCCTTGTGTTTGCACGCAAACGGCAGATATAGCACCCGCGTTTAAGTTTCTAAGCTGTATATGTCACAGGAGCTATAGAATATATGCATGTATCGTTTGGCTTCCACAAATAGAACTGCACCTAGTGGGATGTGTAACAGAGAAAGTAGAGTATCAGAAACATAACGTTTAATTATTGTAGCTTTCATTCGTCACACCATAACCTCATGAAACCAAAACATGTAAAATAAGTTATTTTAATGCCCTAACGTAGGATACGGCGCAATATAGTGATTGGTTTACGTGTGTGCATCTACAACATAACTATATGTCAACTGCTGCTTGATTAGCCCGCCTCTTACGTAAGAAGCCGGATGATAAGCCAATGATGAGGAGGCCACACTCTTTCCAGCAAAATAAACTGCCTAAAATTGCCGCAAAAGGGCGACGACCACCAAAATCTCGCTTTTAACACAAAGCCATGCGCTTCCGTGCGCAGGCACCAAATCATGAAGACAAAACAGCAAAATTACAATTTACAATTCGCGGCAACATTTACTGCCAATTTCTTGCTAATAGTGCACCCCCAATCGATGGCTGTTTTCTAGTGCTTTAATTATTTATTGCGAAAAGCCTCTGAGGAAGTCTTCAGGAAAACTAACTTCAGCTGATGGCAATGTTTTTTTTTGAGGAAGAATCTGCACATTTGGCCTATTGTCCGCCTTGCCTAAGGCATATGTCTTCAAAAGACGTAATTCTGCTGCCCCTACTGCCTCAGATGACATTATTGTTTTCCTCCCCATACCGTTAACTGTACTTTAATCTCGCGCCACCCATACTAACTTCACTTGAAATTTCCTGAATGGTATTTCATTTTCCCGCGGTTGTACTGCTCGCGCGCGTTTTTTGCGGACCTTTTATTTTCACAGGAGTGAAAAGACCTCTAGGTATCATCCGTTTTGTGTACGTTTATTTCTACCTATAACGCATTCTCGTGGCCACTACAGAAAAAAATATTCTCTGCTTTTCCAATAATATAACGGTGGTACTGACAGTTGTGTAACGCGCTTTGCTTCTGCGATGCGTGATGTTTTCGTTTTGCTGAGCCATGTTAATGTTTAGGATAAACGCTAACAAACAGAAGGAATTGTTTTGCAGTTATATCACCCTGGTTCGAGCATTGTATAAAATTTAGCCCGGCGGAAACTCCGGGTGAAACACATTTATACCGAAGTTCTTGCTCCTGGGTAGGCCGAAAAAGGATATAGCTATAGAACTCTTTTCAACAGAAACCACATGAACATCAAAGTGCGCTGTTAAAAGATGTTTCTGAGTTGTAACCAGTTGGTCATAAGGAAATGTGTGCTCTTATGCCAATAAAAACCCTGACGCTAAATTTCTCACGGACGTTTTTCTTTTTCAAATTTTCCCAAACAAATTACTCGAGGACCTAATTAAGATTCCAGAGGGGCCACTTTAGCTTGCAGGAACATTTTATACCGCCAGGTAACTTCTTCTGTACGTCTTTGGTTTCACACCCAACAGATTAAAATGAGTTTGGCATGTTTAATAAACTCAGTTACAATTACCATAGAGGAACCAGTGCTGTAAGCAGTGCTTTATTATGACATTTGTTTATTTTGCATAACGTAAGGTCCCTGGGTGTGTTTTTATCCGGATGAAAAAATTTTAAGACTCTAGAATAGGATCTTTCTCGTCTATTTGGTACCCAGCCAGTGATAACTATATGGAATTGAAAAACGCCCAGAGAAGACATTGACGTTGACATTAAATACGCGCTGCAAGGAATTTTTACTCCTTGCAGCGCCTATTTTGTTTTTCCTGTTATTTGGAGCTTCCGTCGACCTACTACTTTTCTAAGATGTAAGGTTACTAACAACTGTTTTTTATATTTCAGACTTGCAATTTTACTGCCCCGACACTTTTTCAAGGGTGGTTTGCCTTCAAGTTGAAGCACGTAAGGGGCGACAACCCCGAATGGCAAGCTGTACAGGCAGGTCAACTACAGAACAACAGTGTTGGACTGCATAAGAAGAAGAATGACGTGGTTGCCTACAATATTAGTGGGCAATATTATCAGATATCATGCCAAGTGGGAAGCGGAAGACCAACAGGAACATAAACTTAGCAGTGCAAGCTCACAATAAATTTTATACTTTCGCAAGTGGCGATCATAAAATTGAATATGTCCGCTGAAGAAATTGGAAGTAATTACCAACTGTATCACCACAAACGTTTTTCTTTCTATTTCAATAGGGTTATATTGCACCGAAATAAACTCATTCTGATATTCCTAAACGCACCAGCCATTATAATTATAACCATCATTAAAGGAGCCATGAAGAGAAAACACAAGTTTGGTTCATTCCAAAGATTCCCTCACTAGAACATTGCTGACACAACTGTTAATGCAAGCTTCGTTGAATTAGGGACATAATTAGGAAAAAAAGAATGACGATGCGACCCACTAGCTCATTTCCCGCAACAGAATCAGTGATGCCATACTATAATGCTCTTCGATTGGCGGAGGCCGGCAAAGGGACGCAAGTTAGGGAGGTCTTACCAGTTTGCATAGTGAGCTATATGCCAGGGAAACATACTGCACCTTTCTTTTCTGACACTAAGAACGGTGGAGTAAACTGTTGAAGTTCCGAAAGAACACACAAACATTGTACGCCAATGCGTACGAAATTACCACCGGCCGAGCTGGCCATCTCCTCGTCACGCAGACGAATTTTCGGTTTCGAGGCTCTTTGGGGCCAACAAACCGTTCTAGCACTCAATCTCTTGACAGGAAGTTGGCGTAATATCGCCAACCAGCAAAAAACGAGGGTAGTAAGGAACAGCAAGCAGCGCGGAGATAGTGCCACTCGTCACAGTTTCGGAATGGTGGTCGTGTTGACTTGCTGTGGTCGTTACAAGCTTATTTTCAGTTTACAACCACTGGAGACAACATTTTGTCGGAGTACTTTACAATTAAATTTTGTTGCTGCGTCCTGAAATGCCCCTCTAGTACGGGCAAATCGTCGAGGGAGTGCGACATCCCCGCCGTTGAAGAGATCTCCTTTCATGCGCTGCCCAACGACGAACATCGGCGAAGCAAGTGGCTGCGTTTTGTGAACTTTGCAAACGGAGGAGATAGGGAGCTAAAGGAAGTACAAGTGTGCTCGCTTAATTTCCGACGAAGTGATTACAGCAGGGACCCTTACGTTAGCTTACTCCTGGAACATGCCGCCGCTCGTAGCCGACTTCGTCAAATCGCCATAAAAGCGCTCTGACCTTGGAAAAAAATACCGTACACACCGCGCATTGACGCTCGTATCTTTCTGGTCGGAGCAGAAAGCTCGCGCGAACGGGTTTCCATACACGACACCGGCCAACTGGCATAAGCGATACTGCTACTGAAATTGAAATAATATTAACCGTAATAAAAATACAGCACGTACGTACCAGTGTGTATTCGCCCGTCGCGACGGAGCTGACCAGGCAGCGGTGCCGACGGCTGGGCGTTCGTTTCTTGTGTGTGTTGGGGAATGGTCTCTTTCCGGTCCATCCGTGTATCGCAGAGTTCCTGTCGCTCGCGCACTTAGAAGCACTGAGCGTTCAAATGGCGTGAGGTTGTTAAATGGAAGCCTGAGCTCTTCGGCGAGAGCTTTGTTGTCCACATCAGGCAATTCCATGTCTAGGGCTGCGGGAGTACTGGGTTTTACTAGTATTTTTAAAATGGCCGGCGTCTCATTTTCGGCACGCGTTCCGGCTCCTATTTGATTCCCGCATGTGGGTGGTATATGGAGTCGACAACCTAGGTATCTGTTTTATGTACCGGCTCATATGACGCCAATGTTCACGTCACGAAAAGTATAATAAAGGAGATTAAAAATTAGGCATAAATTGCCTTGTTTCTCAGTGAATAAAGCATCGTTTGCTTCCAGAAAAGCGCTTGGGGTACTTTGAAACACCTAATCTTTGGAATAAAACACACTTTTTTTTGTCTTCATGGCTCCTTGAAACTGTGGAGAGATGAGAACAAAACGCATTTTCGGCTGCCTTGCACACTGGCGAGCATATGCCCAATTTCCTATGCCTTATGAGGCGACATATGACGCTCTAAAAACAGGCTGACATGTGCAAACTTGTAATTCGGGAAACACGCGATCAAAATCGAAATGCAAAAGAGCCATCTGAGCTGACAACAGAGTAGAGAAGGAAATATCTCAATCAAGCCAACAAACCTTATCAACTAAACACCAGTTCGACTCCAATAAGTATACCAAATCTAGAAAAATATTTTTGCAGAAGCTAACTAAAGTCCTAGTCGTCAAGAATTGTATGCAGCCGCAACACTAAAGATTAAATGCTTCGACCTCATCCTGGCTCTGATGAAAAGCTTAGCTTAGCACACACAGCACACTTGAAATAGTAATTGCCGACAGATGCGTTATGTATGTCACTAACGCCTAGGGCGTTTTATTACTGTTCTAGCGCTGTACAGTGTTTAGATGTGCCAACTTTCCGAACTTGAATCCCTTGAAGCGCAAGGGATATGTCTTACAACGCCTTTCACACCGCTTGTACTAAATCGTCCAGCGCTCATAATGTTAAGCTCACTTCTTCGGGAATTGTCACAATGAATTCTTCAACAGCCGATCCTCTCTGAGGCAAAATACGGCTTAAGGCACCCACGTTCGTCAATCGTGGACTCTAGCCTTACGCTTATTGCAAGCTGTGGTCCCTATTCTAGCGTCCCCCGCCCCTCCCACCCATGTCCTTATTTGTACCACCTGAACGATTCGTATCGCTCTACTCCCCTCCAACTGTGCATACAAAGTTCCCTATACAAGATTGATGATGGTACGCTTCCCTCAAGTATTACTCTGGTGGTTTCTTCTGCCGGTGGTAATGGCTTCTCTTTAACGTCAGTTTTTCGGCTCGTCAGTAAAGGTATAGAGCGTCCACACACAAACCGCAGTAATCTTCAAGGCTTTTAGCTTTTATTCTAAGCTTTGAATTTCCCCCTGAAACTAGAACTATAAGCAGCACAAGCTTGGGGTGGTCTTCATTATCTTCGGAGCTGACTGTGGGGAGTACTCCATAGGATATCACTCATCTTGCGGGTTTATTTGCAGTAAATCTTCTCTCAATATTCCGCCAGGTGGCCACAGTGTCGATCCTGGTGTCTTCGGTTCCAGTACCATTTAAGAGAAAGTTATCTGCGTCGAGCAAGCCCCTATGTAGATCCCCTGGCGAGATAGAAAACCCGCGGTTTCTCGTGCCACCACCGTTTATATGGAAGCGCCGTCACCAAAAATCTTAGAAAAAACGCCACTATTTAAAGGAAAGAAAGAAGTCGTTCTAGGGGAAGAACTTTCCGCCTCTTACCGGTAGTAACCTCCAGGATAATATAGTTGGTCACTTTAGGACTTGCCCGCAGGGGCGCCTTGTCTATTCAAGGTGACGGTAGTGGCGACACCGCGGACCCCGAGCCCATGTGGGTTGGACCCACCCACGCCCTTGGCTGTGTGTGGCTTTGCCGTGTCCGGGGAAAAGGGCATCCTGGTGTTTGAGCCAAAGCCAGAGTTGTTTTGGACCTTTATGGCCCCTGGCAGAGGCAACACACCACTTCGGCCCCCGCTTCCCGTAGACGGTGCCCCCAGTCTGACCCCACCTGGCGGGAATCAGCCAGTCACCTTTTCCTGTCTTCTTCTCATTCTTTTGCTTTCCTATGTCCTTCCTACCCTGTCCTGTCATCTTCTCGTTTCTTCATTTCTCCGTTTCCAGGCGGCGAGGGTTAACCCTGTGCGAAGGCTTCAACCTAGATTCTGAGCATAGGGTTATAGTGGCAACGTACAGTTAGCGTGCGCTGCAAAGCCACGTTCCCTTGTTGGGCTCGGCGGTGGGTGACTGGCCTTGCCACCAATTATTTCCATTTTATGGCTTCCTTCTCCATTCCACCCAAACGAACTGATCGGCCTCGAAACGAGGCCGCACCGAAGAACTTTTCAAACCGATTTCTAACCTCGCCTTCAACAACCCTGACAACTTCCCACGCTTCCTAATGATGCAGTCAGCTGATAAAGCAACCCCGTTACCAGCAAATCTGTATTTTTGGTTGCAAAGTCATTGAAGGTTTGATAGGAAAAAAACTATGAAGCGAAAAACTCAGTTCTGGAGACCTGATGATCGAAGTCAAGAGTAGAGAGCAGTCCAACACTCTTTTGAAGCAAACCAAGCTAGCCGACCTTGAGATCACAGTAACTCCCCACCGTACCCTTAACAGCTGCCAGGGGTGTCATCTCCGAATCAGAACTGATCAACGAAACAGACTTTGACCTGCTCGAAGGTTGCGCGAGCAGGGGGTAACCGCTGTGCGACGCATCACCATTAGACGGGACGGAAACGAAATTAAGACGAAGCACATAATATTGACCTTTGATCGCTGCACTTTGCCAGAGTACGTAAACGCAGGGTTTCTGCGCAGTAAGACCAGAGTATACATACCAAACCCGCGACGTGTTTCATCTGCCAGAGGTATGGGCACGGCAGCAATTCGTGCCGAGGAAAACAAACGTGTGCAAAGTGCTCTGAACAGGACCATTATCCTGACGACTGCAAAAGCACACAAACTAAAGTGCAGCAACTGTGGAGGACCCCATGGAGCATACTCTCACCCTTGCCAGGAGTTTAAGAAAGAAAAGAAATCATCAACCTAAAAGTGACGCAAAATCTTTCATTTCCAGAAGCCCGTAAGCGTTATTCTCTGCTTCCTTCAGGGAGCTACGCCAGCGCTGCCCGCCGGGGGGTGGGGCGGCGTCTGGTTTCTGCGGCCACTCAGTATAGTGAAACTGACTTGGTGGCGCACCCACCCCTCGAGGCGAAGCCCCTGGCAGGCCAAACAACTCGTGCATCGCCAGCAGTGCCCGCAGGCGTTGTACCTGACCAGAATTGCTCTGGGAGTGGCGTTGCTGTCGCTCCTCGACAGACACAGACCGCCGAAAACTGCGGTGCAATGGATGTGGGTACAGGAGGCGCCTCTTCTGCAGCCATGTCCAACCATCAAAAAAGGTGGTGGCTGAATCTTCTGCCATCCCATCAAACGCGTTGCGGGATGGGCGCCGTAAAACCCCCCTCCCGTCAAGGCCCCAAAACCTTACGAGGACATGGATGTCACGCCATCCCGGCCTGCATCGCAGTCATCTAAAGACCAGCGCGGTAGTTTTGGCCGCGGCAAAAAATCACAAGCTCCCCAAGTCACTGGCCCTGATTCGGGCTCAGTGACATAGGGATCTCCATCTAAACAAAACCTATGCTCAGCACCTTTCTTCTACCTTTTATGGCAGTTCAAAGCATTATCCAATGGAACTGTAGGGGATTAATTAGAAACCTCGATGATGTCTACGAAATCCTTAATAAGTACCATCCAAATATTCTATGCCTACAAGAAACACACTTAAAACCTACACAAACCAACTTTCTCAAACAATACTCGGTATTTAGGAGAGAAAGGGACTGCTACACTCACTCCTCTGGTGGTGTAGCGATGTCTTGCAAAAGTCTGTTCCCTGCTCACCTCTTCAGTTGCTCACTGCCCTCGAAGCTGTGACAGTCCGAGCAATCCTCTTTAATAGGTTAATAACAGTTTGCTCTTTACAGTTCCCCCGGATTACCGTCTATCGAGCTCAGAATTCGAGTCCCTCATAGATGAGCTCCCGGAACCCTTCTTATTGGTAGGCGACTTTAATGCTCACAGTGAACTCTGGGGTTCTCAATGGACAGATGCCCGGGGCCGCGTGCTAGAAAAGTTTTTATTTTCTTCCGGAGCTTGTCTACTCATAAAAAACAGCCGACATACTAACAACGCTACACACAACACATACTACACATAGACCTGGCAATCGGCTCTTCTGTCCTCTTTCCATCTGTTGAATGGGGAGTTGACAATAATCCTTATGGGAGCGACCACTTCCCAGTCATCCTGAAAAGCATTGACAAAATCCCTAACAGCTTCAACTCCTATAAAAGGTTTAGGGAATCTGCTGCAGATTGGCTGAAATTTAAACAACTATCTCAGCTTTCATACACATCTTTAAGCCATTTGGGCATTGATGAAGCCTGTGAACTGATTACGGCCCATATACTTCATGCCGCTGAGTGCTCAATTCCACAAACATCTGGTGCCACACCTAACGCTAGGAGGCCGTGGTGGAATGACGAGTGTCGGCATGCACGAAAGGCGCAAAATAAGGCATGAGGTGTCCTCCACAGGTATCCCACTTCTGAAAGCCTAATTTCCTTCAAACGCGCGAAAGCACAAGGAAGGCGCATCGCCAGCAAGCCAAAAGGGAGAGCTGGCGCTCTTTTGTGACTTCTATCAATTCATACACAGGTACAGGCAAAGTATGGAATAAAATTAAAAAGCTTGATGGACATAAAACACACAGCCTACCCTTGGTTAGCAGGCGGGCGACACCCTGGAGGACCAGGCCACCGCACTTGCAAAACACTTTCAATATATTTCGAGTTTTACTCACTACACGAATACTTTTTTACGACACAAATCATCCATGGAGAAAAAACCGATTAGAGATAAAAGAACATCCGATGAACCATACAACTCGGATTTTTCTCAACAGAGCTTTTGGTTGGCCTAGGAACATGTAAGGCTTCAGCACCAGGGGCAGATAGGATATCATATGCAATGATACATCTGCACACAGAAACTCTCCAAACACTTCTGCACTTTTTCAATAAAATTTGGGCAGCAGGATACTTTCCGAGAGCTTGGAGAGAAGATGTTGTAGTTGCCGTACTGAAAGAAGGTAAAGATGCCTCACTACCTCCCAGTTACCGACCAATAGCTTTAACAAGTTTCTTGGGAAAGCTTTTTGAAGAAATGATAAATAAGAGGCTAATGTATTTTCTTGAATATAACGGCATCCTGGACAGTTGTCAGGCGGGTTTTCGATCAGGTAGAAGCACAACTGACCAGCTGGTAGCTTCGAGTCATATGTCAAAGATGCTTTCATCTACAAACAGCACTGTATTTCTGTTTTCTTGACATAGAAAAAGCATATGATACAACTTGGCGCACGGCATACTGCTTGATCTCAAGGCTTTTGGCGTGTCTGGGCGCATGGTAAACACTATTGAAAGGTATTTGTCACAGCGAACATTTAGGGTAAGAGTAGGGACAGTTGTATCCAGAACGTACATACAAGAAAATGGTGTTCCCCAAGGTTGAGTATTAAGCTGTACTCTATTTGTAGTTAAAATGAATTCGCTTGGAAATCCTTGCCACCCACAATCTCCTACTCAATGTATGTTGATGATGTTCATATTAGCTTTAGGTCTTCCAACCTGTCCATCTGTGAAAGGCAAATACAGTTAGGTGTAAACAGGCTCCGGAAAGGGACAGAGGAAAATGGTTTAAACTGAATCCTCAAAAAAGTACATGTGTTTTATTCACAAGACAGCGTGGAATTCATCCGGAAGTGACATTACGCTGAACGGAGAACGGATTCCCGTCAAAAAAAGAACACAAGTTTTAGGTGTTATACTTGACGAAAAGCTAACAGTCATACGCACATAAAAACACTTCAAACAGAATGCCTAAACACCATATTTTAAAGTTTGTCGCATCAGTCTTACGGTGCTGATAAAGATTCTTTACGCCTTTATCACTTTAGTTAGGTCCCGTATAGACTACGGAAGCGTAACTACGGGTCTGCATCTAAAAGCCCTATAAATGTTGGACCCAGTGCTACATTTGGGCCTTCGCCTTGCCTCGGGAGCCTTCAGGACAAGTCCTATTCAAAGTCTCTATGTAGATATGACCACTGGTGCCTAGAGCACAGAGCGTGCTTATACAGCACTGCTCTATGCTACTGGGACAATGTCTGTGAAGAATCACCCGTGCAGTTCATTTCTGAATGACGTCTCATCTGCCCATTTGTATTTAGCGCGCCCTTCGATCCCTGCCCCTTTATCCTTACGGGTCAAAGGCCTTGCAGAGGAAATAGGGGTGTCCTTCGATGAGGGCATGAAGACTTCCATCGCCGACGAAGTCCCGCCTTGGGACATGTCAACGATTCGTTGCGACACATCCTTAAACTCCATTGATAAGCGCCGTGCACCTCGTGAGCTGATCTTCAAGCATTTTTACAACTACAAAACACATATCCATACACCTCATTTTACAGGGATGCCTCAAAGTGTGCTTCCGCTGTGTCGTGTGCTGCACATGGCCCGGATTTCGCCAGCACGAGGACCTTGAACAAAAATACAGTATCTTTACAGCAGAAGCTTATGTATTTTAATCACAGTGGAGTACATTACACAGACACAAATTCAAGAATCCGTTATCTACACAGACTCCTTAAGTGTCGTTACGGCACTAGGTTCTTTAAACCTACAAAAAATGTTGTCCTCACTCACCTTTTTAAAGCTCTCGTGACTGCTCACAAATTACAACTAAAATACGTTTGCTGGATCCCTGGACACAGTGGCATTCTTGGCAATGAAATTGCTGACCAGAACGCCACTTTGGCGGCCCTCCATAGTGGTGTTGACGTCGCGAAATCCCTTACCTCGATCTGAAGCCAGTGATCCGAAGGGGAATCCGTAACGCTGACAGGACACGTGGGACCCACACAGAAAACAAGCTCCACTCAATAAAACCCCACCTAGGAAGATACACAACAGAAAAACAAAACAGATTCATGAAGTATCGATTTGCAGACTACGCATCGGCCACACTTACGCTACGCACGCATATCTTTAAATGGCACACCCCACCGGTTTGTGATAAGGTGGGGACCGGGCTCTCCGTCCTCCATGGTAATTGAGTGCGCATCCTGCAATGCGGCCATAAAACGGCATTTCCCAAAATATATACTTTCAACATTCCGCTACACCGTCACTGTTCTTAGGAGATGGAACCTATGTTCACAAACAAGTCCCTTTTAATTTTTCTTGCAGATGTCAAGTTTTTAAATATCATTTCGTACAGTGCGTGACCTCAGAGCCTACAAGCATTCAGCAAAGCCTTCATGTTTTCATTGTTCGCACGAGGGGCCCGCTGCCGTAGCGTGCTCTTCGGCTCGAGCTACAGTCGCGTTCCATTCACAATCCCTTTCATCCGCCATTATGAACATCTCCATTGTTTAGTCTACGGGCCCTCTACACCCATATATACAGTATTTTAGGATGTATCATACTCATTTCATACATATTTTAAGCTCAAACCTGACTATTGACGGACCACTTCACATAGTTTTGGCGCTCTTTGGTCCTAGTTACCCTTGCGCCAATAAACACAAACATTCATACACTTTAGGACTTCTAATGCCTATTTTTAGCAGCCTAGGCACTTCACTGGTTTTGAGAATTAGTAACATTTGAATTACGTTCCGGATAGTTTCGTGAAACTGCGACCAAAGGAAAAAAACGACGACACATTAACTACTTCGGGGCGACTAGTCAAAAAAATTAAAAACGCCTCCGGGATTCCTTGACGAGGTAGAAGCGAGCAGGGCACTTGATGCTTTTGCTGGCATAGTTTCTCGGGGAGTATTGTACGATGTATATCGGGGAAGTACTGAAATTCTGCCGGACTATGAATCCCACAATGTGTTAGGGATACAAGGTTGGCCACCTACTGAAGCGTATCCCCGAAGACGTCAATACTGTTCTGGTTTGTAAGGACCGAATAAACACCATCGCAGACGTTATTAGACATTCCCAAACGTATGCATCGTTGAAAACTCACCGCATTGCATGAACGTTTGGCCGCTAGGCAAATGTCACGAAAGTGGCCAGCGCCGACGGCACCCAGGCCCGTGGGATTCACGTCGACAATGCGGCAGATAGTTCAGAAAGATCTGCGCCTGCACGGTGACTCGGTGCGTCAAAGTGGTACAACCTGCGCTTGAAAGCCGCTTCTCCATGCCCTGTATCGACGTTCCTGGGTTTCTCCTAAATCATAGCCCTCCATGAACTCAACAGCTTCAACAGCTACCGACTCAACAGCTACCGATTCTCGTTCACGCCAGCCGACACCAACCAGCTGGCACGGCCCTCATCAAGCGGCGGCTACTCGCATCCAAGCGACGACAATTATCACGGGCAAGATCGACGCGCCTACTAATATCAAGCGCCGAACAACATGCAACAAAGCGGCATATGTCATCCACGTATGTGCTATAATTGCGGAATCACGGGGCACATCACTAGGTTTTGCTGCCGACGACATCCGACTGCAATGCAGGATATTCCAGACAACTACTCAGGACATATACACTCGAAGCTTCGCTAGTTTATATTCCCAGAAATCGTTTCCCAAAACCACATTTCTAAAGGGATAGAGAGTTAGAGAAGAGAGAGAGAGAGAGAAAGCCAGGCGCCATTGCAAAGCCTCTCCAGCCGCATCCTATTGCATCTTGACACCACCCACTGGGCGCCAGCACAGCTCCTCGTCACCGAGTCGTCATCTACGTCAACTAGTTAGCGGGATCCATTGAGTTGAGATTGCCGGACAGCCTATGATAGACCAATTTTCTTTCTGCGAAGCAGTATACCTCGACCTCCCAACCATATGTTCGTGGTGGAACAGAAGAAAATGATCAGAAAAACGGCTTCCACCTACTCACTGAAAGGAGGCACACAGCTACCCTGGCGAATGGGCATACCATTAAATTTTACTATTGCGTTAATAGATATATATATATATATATATATATATATAAATTTATAAATATATATAGGGTTGGCAGTCAAGAAGACCTCGGAAAGCAAAGGGGAGGATGTGGGGTAGTTCATTGGAACAGATAAAGAATTAGGGAATAAACAAAGAAAGTGGAGAAAAAAAGCCTGCCAGGTGGGATCCGAACCCACGACCTCCAGAATACCGGTCTGGTGTGATAACCACTACGCTACCGGCGAGGCGATTTTACCCTCCACTTTCTGGGGTATCTATGTTAAGCCTTTTGTTTCGTGTGCTTGGGGGTGGTAGCCAGCGCCCCTCGGACTACTCGGGGTGAAGGGGACCTTCTTTTTAACTTCGCGCCGAGACTTGAGTGTGTACAACAATTCAAGACTGGTCGACCAGCGTTGAACCCTCTTAAGCTTCCTATGGCACCAAGACTGCCAGAACAAAGGCTCTCGCTATGCATGTATCGAATCAGAATAGGAAATTATGGGCTTGTTGAAATAAGACAGAAATAAGAGTTGGCAGTCCAGTCACGGCCCGGTCAAGTCAAGGTCGGACTACCCCGAGTAGTCCGACCTGGTCTGGCTACCACCCCCAAGCACAGAAAACAAAAAAGCTTAACATAAATACCCAGAAAGTGGAGGGGAAAATCGCCCCGCCGGTAGCGTAGTGGTTATTGCACCAGACTGGCATTCTGGAGATCGTGGGTTCGGATCCCAACTGGCGAGCATTTTTTCTCCACTTTCTTTCTATCCAAATTCTTTATGTTTCAATGACCTGCCACATCCTCCCTTTGCTTTGCGAGGTTTTCTTGACTGCCAACTCTTATTTCTGTCTTATTTCAACGAGCCCCTCATTTCCTATTCTGATTCGCTATATATATATAGCGAATCATAACTGGGAAATGAGGGGCTCAGTGAATTAAGACAGAATAAGCTTTGGCAGTCAAGAAAACCTCGTAAGCAAAGGGGAGGTTGTTGTAGGTAAATGAAACAGATAAAGAATTTGGAAAGAAAGAAAGAAAGTAGAGAAAAATTGCCCACCGGGTGGGAACCGAACCCACGAGCTCCAGAATACCGGTCTGGTGCGATCTGGTGCGATCGCACCACCGGTATTCTGGAGCTCGTGGGTTGGGATCCCACCCGGCGGGAATTTTTTCTCTGCTTTCTTTCTTTGTGTGTTTCCAAATTCTTTATCTCTTTGAATTAACTACCACATCATCCCCTTTGTTTTCCGAGGTTTCTGACTGCCAACCCTTATTTCTGTCATTAATTATATAAGTATTTCATATATATATTATATATATATATATATATATAGCGTATGAATGAAGTACGATGGGGGCCGGTAAAAAATATACAGTGAAAGAGAGAAAATGGGTAACGAAGGAAAATGTATTAACGTTCGGCTTCGGAGAAGCTTCTGACGAAGGCTTCTCCGAAGCCGAAACGTCAATACATTTTCGTTCGTTACCCTTAGTCTTCTCTTTCAAGTAGAATTATATATATATATATATAAGAAACTTTTAACAAGATAAAAGCACGATTGTTGCCAACGTTTCAGCAAAGAGACTTGCTTTCGTCAGGGCGAAAGCAAGCCCTGACGAAAGCAAGTCTCTTTGCTGAAACGTGGCAACAATCGTGCGTTTACCTTGTTTGAAGTTTTCTTTCCTTGTGTTCTCCACCATCTTCAAAGTTCAACAAACTGCTCCTATTATATATATATATATCTATATATATATATATAGGAGGATAAACGCTCCTGGCTATGGCCGGTATTCAATGACGTGGAGTGCATGCAAGAGTAGCAGAGCGACTGCGCTGCCATATCTGTGCCAAGCGTCTGTTGCCAAGCGCACGGCCCCCAGATCAGGCACCCCGCTTCTCCTCCATGCAACCGTGTTAGTGCGCCGTCACTCATTACTCGGGCTCCGCGGGATGGGCGGTACTTGTCCACGTCCGCGGCGCATCGCCATGCCTGTGGCCGTTTCCAGTGCTGTCAAGCGAAGAAATTGACCGCTAAACTTTTCAACGAATACCATTTATAAGGTTAACTATACGATAGAGAAGTCACATGAAAACGTTTTCCGATTACGACGAAAGTGGGCCTACTGTTTGGTGGTTCACTGCATAAAAAGTAATCGGAACACGTCTTCTGTAGTTAATACGTGACAAACAATGTCATTTCCTAGCCCGGAGGACACCCGAGATTTCGACGTAACCACCGAATCTCGACGGAATTCCGACCTGACGACGTCACGTCGTAATCTCCGGCCACTAATCTAATAAATTGAAGGTAGCAATAGTAGAATCAAATTTCCACAGCAACCATGTGCGCGAAGGTCTCGCACACCAGAAAAGAAAACTTCGAACAAGATAGAAATTACGACTGTCGCCAACGTTTCAGCAAAGAGGCTTGCCTTCGTCAGGGCAACCCCTCGCCTGGCTGGCACTGTTTGTATAGGTGTAGGTCCCCAGGTGAGAGGGGAGTAGCGGAATCGAGAAAGCGGATTGGTTTGTGAGTGTGTAGGCGGAAATATAGAGGGGGAAAGATTGTTGTATAGTTTAAGCCGCAACGTCGGTAAGAGGAAGTCAGCAGGGGTTTGATATTCCGGGAAATTTTGGAGAGAAAGGGTGAGAGGGGTTTGTTGCCCCAGCGCGCGGTCTAAGGAAATTTTCTCAGAAACGCCAGAAGCAGAACAGGTGGTGCGGGGCGTCTTTATCATAAACTATCTTCAAGCCCTGGATCAAAAGAAAAGGTAGAGAAGGGGAAAAAAACTAGGTCAAGGAAAAAAGAAAGAAACACAAAAGGAAAAGCAATAACCACACAACTGAAATGGCACGTGTCTCCAACAGCAACATTCCTGGAACAGGGCTTTCCTGAAATTCAAAAACGAAAAGACAAAGTCAGGTGGACATACGGGGCACAAAACAAAGCAGAGCAAAAACCATAGAAAAATAAAACTAAAATGGAATTCAACAGTAAAGTTTGGGGGTATGCCTGTGCGTACTAAACTAGAGGCTATGGAATGAAAACGAAAGGAAATAAATGGCCACATAAGCAGCAGAGGGAGGGTTCGTATTTTTTGCATGAGGTACTAGCAAGACAGTGCCTAATGCTGTATTCCCTGTGAGTATCGCAAGGATTCTAGGTTGCCCCTAGATACATTAATTCCATCAGGTTTTATAGTGTTGAATTTGTGAATTAAATAGGATACTCGGTAGTTTCTGTCCCTAGAAGACAAAGTTTTAGTGAAGTATGTACAACTTAAAGTCATCAAAATTGTGGCCTGGTGGTTGAAATGCTGCGCTACAACTATGGAGGATTTTGTAAAAGTATCTGCACGGTGACCGTTAAAGAGACCCTGAAACACTCTTTGAGCAGTGCAAGTAAACCTGCGTGACGTTTAGATTACACTGTAGGGAATGCCTGAGCCAAATATTACACGTGCACGTTAAGTGGTGAGCGCGCAAATCGCTGTGAAAGACGCGGAAAAACCAACCAGGCTCTCTTCAGTTCTCCTCAATATGCACCCCTGCCATGGCCTAAGCGACGTCACTGAGGCCCACGACCAACTTTACTTCTGAGGCCATGGCTGCCCGATCGGCTGTCATGGTCAACGTGGCGGCTAATTGCTCCCATTTCTGCCGTCGTCGTCGCTGTGTACCAACCTCTTCTATGCGTGAACCTGTAGGCACAGTGTTGTCGTTTCGTTTGTCTTTTGAGTGCGCGCGGAGTTGAGTGATGAGCTCAATACTTCCCTTTCAACGAGACCACTTGACGACAAACGTTTATTGCATCAAAAACGCCCTACCAGCCCGAGCGCTTGCTCGCGAGCAGGCGCCTATGCCTGCTTTTTTTGTGGCACCAGACCAGAAATAGGCGCCTCTACCTTGCGGAGAAAAGGAGAAAACTCCCCGGCCTGTGATATATCGAAGGCCACCGAAGAGAACGCTGTGAGCAGCCCCAACTCTCCGAGAGGGCGCAGCTTTCGTCGCGTTGTCCGCGGTCGAGTTGACAGGCAACAATTAAGTGCGATTTCTCATCGCGCGTAGTTTCGGCGATACTGAACGGATTTTCATAATTCTTGCGGGAGGAGATTTCTGGGACAGTAGAGTTTACCCCAAAATACATTCCTAGCATTCAATGGTAACTGTTGGAGGGTCCCTTTAAGGCGTTGGCTCATAGGTTGACTCGTTTCGCCTATTTACTCTTTGTGACACTTGAGCATTCTAATATATACACAATGTTGGATGATGTGCACGTAAAACCTGAATTAATCTTGTGGACATAATTACTGGCTGTGGTTTTTTTAATGGAGTCTGTCTGCAGGTGCTGCAAGTCTTACATCTGGGATGGGAGCAGCTGGTTATGACTAGTTGCTTTGAAGGCCCTGTTTTAGCATGTACTAAAATATCTTTTAGATTCCTATTTCTCCTGTAGGTAACCCTTGGTTCTACCGGGAACGTCTGAAGTCGGTCGTTACTGGCTAAAATGGGGTAGTAGTTCCGTACTACATTGTTTACGTTAGGGAGGGCGTTTAAAAACTTAGTTATCAGGGCAGGCGGCCTTGCGCTTTTGTTTTGTCTCTATTTGTGGCGCACGTCATTCCTTTGAGATTAGATGCACGTTGGTACGCCTGATCGAGCGAGCTTTCGAGGTTGTTCCTATTCATAAGGGTGGGCTTGGGTTCGTCTAGATGCTTTACGTAGTCGCTGTAATCACTACATACTCTTCTATGTCTGGTGGCTTGTCCTACAAAGATCCCTTGTTTGCAGTGTCTCGGGTGGTCGCTTTTATAATGTAGATACTGCTGCGTGTGAGTTCGTTTTCTAACAATCGTAAATTTTAGTTTACCGTTGTCAAGTATGACGGTAGTATTCATGAAGTTAGCTTCTTTTTCAGATTGCTGGTGGGAGAAATTAATAATCGAATGCGCAGAATTGAGATGAGATATAAGTGTTTCTATAGTCGCGCGACCGTGTTCCCAAATCTTGAAGATGTCGTCTATGTAGCGGAGCTGATCCTGAGGTTTATGCGGAAAAGAGTTTAAGAGGGTGGCTTCAAGCTTCCCAAAGAAAATATTGGCATAGGTCGGCGCTATTGGAGTACCCATGGTGGCTCGAAAAACTTAAAAGAAGTAAGACGAGTCAAATTCAAAATAATTGAGAGGTAAAACCAGCTTTAACAAAGTTATGTGCACTTCTCGTGCATGTTGGTATGGGGTCTCTGATGAAGCTTTTGATATAGCTTCGATTGCTTCGACGAAGGGGATTTTTGTATACAATGCGGCGACGTCTAGAGCAACAAGGAGGGTTCCACTGGGTAGGCGCTTCCCCCATTTATCTCTTTTATTATGCGGAGGAAGTATACCTCCGCCTACATACTATCAAAATAATCCGCTTTCTCAATTCCACTTCTCTCCTCTAACCTATGGACCTACCCCTATATAAACCGTGCCAGCCAGGCGACGGTTGCCCTGAGGAAGGCAAGCCTCTTTGCTGAAACGTTGGCAACAATCGATGTTCCTACCTTGTTCGAAGTTGTCTTTGAATATATTATATAATTTATATATTATATATATATATATATATATATTATATATATATATATATATATATATATATATATAAATAAGAGAGAGAGAGAGAGAGAGAGAGAGAGAGAGAGAAGAGAGAGAGAGATGTAGCTTTATTAGGGAAAGGGCTGGCTCAGTGGCCTATAGAAATTGATAGGGCGGAAAATGAAGGGTAAAATTAAGTGTGGCTCAGAATGTCAGCCTCGCGAGCGAAGACCCAGGGGGAACACAGGACTCGGGCTGCGTGCGTGAGCTGTGGTGGCGAGATCCAGTACTCGTACGTGGGAACTTGGTGGCGATGGCGCGCGCGAATAGCCTCAAGTCCGGGACACTCGCACACAAGATGCTGCATAGTGGGGCGGACCCCCAGGTCGCATGTTCGAGAGGTGACGTCGGAATGGGAGGGCCCCGCGAGGGCTTTATTATATATATATATATATATATATGGGAGGGCTATATATGTATATATATATTTATTTATTTCTATATATATACACACACTCAGTAATCTCTCGTTGTAATGAAATCGCTTTATTCGAAATGTTTCTGGTCGGAACCCAAACGCATGCATTTTAGGCCGCATTATCGGAAGCGCATGAAGAGCTGGCCCGCTTGGAGCTAAGGGGCACGCGGAGGCGTTGCTGAGCGGCGGTGACCTAGCGGCGAGAAAGGCGGTAAACATACCGCGTTAACATGGTGTTGTTTCGCCGGCTATTTTCTCGAGCCGGGCATGCTCAATTCGTGTCATCAGACTTGAGACAAGTGGCGCAAATGCTTGGTAGGGCAATTCAATTTTGTTTTTAGACGTTGGTCAATGGCGTGAACGCTACTGTTCGTGAACACTGACACTCGACGTGTAGAATTAGCGGTGTCGTCGAACGAGGGACGCCGAAAAACTCTTGTTTTGAAAACTTCGCCGCCTCACACCTCGGAAAAAAAATTGCACAGTGATCAGACAAAACAGCAGTGTAAAACCGGTCAGTTTGCATAATTGGGCTGTGTACCAAGAAAGAGCAGTTAATCGATGCTTTTTAAATTCTGCAAAAACAACCTCAGACTTGAGTCAAAGAACTCCCCGCACGGGGCACCTTCAATCTTGGGGACGGAATTGGCGGCACCGCAGATCCTGAGCCCCCACACTCACGTTGTAACCGACCATGGTAATGAGTTTTAAGGTGAATGTCAGAAACCTCAAACAGTGGCCGCCGGAGCCCAGGTCAAGCTCCGGCGGATGGGCTGCCTGTCTGTTTACCAGGCAGGCGGCTCCGTGACCTCTTTAGCTATCAGGGTAAGGCTGACGAAGAAAGTACCCCCATCTCCCTGCTTTTATACTATGCTATATGCAGTGTTGCCATCGCTGGGCATCAGACATCCGCTAAAAAGCAATGAGAAATCCGTCAGATTCCGCTAGGTTCTAAAACATATCCGCTAAATTTCCCGCTAGGGCCTATTTTATTTAGAATAACAGTGCAATTTCGTATGATAAACACTTTTATCATTCTTAAAAGCTTCCTAAAACTACGAGACCTGAAATAATATATAAAAGAGTTTCACAAGTAGTCTAACAGAACACTTCTGGTTTCAGTGCTTCGGGGGTCGTCATTGGTCAACCTCGTCACAGAAGAGGCTAAACGTTATAAATTTTCACACTGATGAAAAAAAAGAAACTCACAGGTCAACGAAAAACACATCGATGTCTTCGTCGCCTCTGTCGTCGTCTGACACCATCTCCACAGGACCGCTGGTACTTGTTGAGGGACCAGAAAGGTGACTTGGTTGCACATACGTTGCAGATGTCCCGATTGCACTAACAACTGCTGCGGAAAGTTCGCAATCAAAACAACTTTTCTGGTGTCACTTCAGTCCCGCTGTTACGACGAGGATAACGTTTGTTGTTTCAGGCTTCAGCTTGTTCCTCATCTTGGATTTTACTACGTTAAGCTGACTAATCCTCATCTCTACTTCGGCATTTGAATACGGTAGCACGAGCATCGACATGGCGAATCCGGCCAGCTCGGCGAACGGGTTTTTGCCGCGGGCGTCCTTATAGGAGTGAACTTCACACCAGAACGACTGCGTGAACGATATTTGCTTCCAGTCCAGGAAGATGATTTTGCTCCACTGGTTTTGAATTTCTTCTATTGTCTCAGAGCCTTTTTGAAACCTCACGGATTTGTTTATCTGAGATAGGCGAAGCGAGTGAACAGGAGCCCTCCTAACCTTTGAAGTGAAGCAATTTCTGCATTATAGAGGACACAAAAATGGTTTCTTGGAGGGCGATTTTGAATCGGTGCACTGCGTGAGGTATCCGCCAGAAATCCGCTATGTATGAAAATGGCCCGTCAAAAAATCCACTAGCCGCTAGACTAATTTTTTCTCCGTCAGAATAAAATGAATTCCGCCAGATTTAGCGAAAAATCCGCTAAATTGGCATCACTGGCTATATGGTATTTTCTAAACCCCCCAAAACGTGATGGGTCGCTGAAAAGGGGCCGTACCAAAGATCCATTCCCACATACTTCAACAACTGTCTTTTCGACAACCGTGAATAACTATTCTCGTTTCCTTGTTATCAAATTTATTGACACAGCGGGCCCTCTTGCTTGACAATCAGTGTTTTTGTTTACAAAATACCTTGACAGAATAATTCGAAAAACATACACCGCCAAAAAACAACGCACAGGTGAAGTCCTAGTTGAGGTAAAAAACCAGCAGCAGGCAACACACTCCCTTGGTCAAACGAAAATAGTCGATCTGGACATCAGGGTCACACCCCACTGCAGACTTCATAGCTCGCGAGGTGTGATATCTGAGCCAGGTCTCCTTAACGAGACAGATGCCTACCTTCTTGAAGGTATATAGATTAAGGGCGTCACAGCCGTGCCTAGCATCACGGTGCGCAGGGATTATAAGATAATCCCCACGAAACATATCATCCTGACATACAACAGCTCCTCGCTTCCTGAACATATCAACGCAGGTTTCATTCGATGCTCCATTCGTCCTTACATTCCGAAGCAGCGCCGCTGCTTTAAGTGCCAGCGATTCGGGCACGAAACCAACTCCTGCCGTGGCCGTCTGACCTGCGCAAAGTGCGCCCAGCATGATTACGTATCTTACAATTGTCTATTATCAGCTCTCACCTGCGCCAACTGCCAGGGAACCCATGCCGCCTACTCTCAAAAATGTGAGAAGTTTAAGCAGGAGAAGGAGATCATAAATGTGAAGGTAACTGAAAACATCATCTTTCCTGAGGCGCGAAAGAGGTTCGCGTCTTTCCCCGTGGGAAGGTACGCCGACGCAGCTCGCCGGGGGGCGGAGCGGCATCTGGTTTCGGCGGGGACCCAGTACCACGAGTCGGACTTGGTTCCGCATCTGCCCTCCCCCCTCTCCCTCCTCGGTTGCCTCAGGCAACCCAACCCGTCACCACACTACTTGCTGAGGCAGCAGCGGTTGTGGTTTCAACCTTCTCTCTTCGGACCGATGCCGCTAGCGCATCCACCTCCCCGTTCGCCAGTGCGTTTGAGGGTGCCGAGGGGATGGGCACCGGGGACCCTGCATCGGCTCCCACCACCACCATACCGGCTGTGCCAGCTGTGGCGCCCCCGAGGACCTCGGCAGTGGCGGGTCAAACGAAGGGCCGCAGAAGGAGGCGAAGGCTAGGGTGCCGGCCCGTCGGGCACCTCTCTGGCATCTGACGAGGGGATGGATGTTGGGCCGTTCCTACCACCAATGCAGCGCAAGGAGCAGCCTCCCACTTCCAAGCCTACAGAAAGGCCCTAAAGCCCAATACCAGAATCGCAGCCCCGAAAGACGACATATAAATAAACGCACTCCAGTAGCTCCCACACTAAATAATAGGAAAAGAAAACACAATTTAATGAAACTGTAAAGACCTTCTTAAAAATTTTGACAATGTGTACGAGATACTGCACTCCAATCAGCCAAGTGTCGTGTGTCAACAAGAAACATTTAAATTTCAGACAAACAAATTAATAAATAGGTACAAGCTAGTTAGAAACGACAGGGCTGTCTGCACACACTCTGTGGGTGGTGTGGCATTGTTGACCGGAAATTATTAGCATGCCACCCTTCTTCTTTAAACACTGTCCTTGAGGCTTGTCTCTGCGCCTCCCTCATCTTTTGTTAGAAATTCGCACAATTTTTTGTTGAACTAATTCCTACTGTACATTTCTGATGCGTTCCGTACTAATTGCCTTTTATTTTATTTTATTGCCCGGTGTAGCCGATAGCACTCTTCTTTTTTTGCGTTTTTGCTTTGTATCTGCAATGGGATGCCTTATTTATGACAATGTAAGTGAACACTTTGTTGTTTCAACCATACAGCCTTTTACCCGCAACCATTTTTTGATATATTGACTGTACTGTATTCCTTTGCTTGTTTTCCCCCCTACAATAATGCCCGTGAGGGCGATGTGGGTACCTGTATAAATAAATAAATAAATAAATAAATAAATAAATAAATAAAAAAAACCGTACGATTATATTTATTAGGTTGATAACGGTATGCTCCATTTACATCCCTCGTGATGTTACACTTCTGTGCTCTGATTTCCAGGCATTGGTTAACCAGCTACCCGAAGCATACATTCTGACAGGCGACTTTAATGATGGAATGCGCATGGACAGATAGAATGCGCACGGACAATAAAACCTACACATACGACCCAGTAACTGATACTGTTATAACTTCGAACATATAGCTAAGCACAGGCGTCCACCCTTTGCGACCTAAGAACCACTCAGCTAAAGAATTGCTGTCGTTATCGGTTACGTACACTAACATTCGAAGCTTACTTCCTAAACGCGACCAGTTATGCTCTTACTTGGACGACAGTAATAGAGACATCTTGGCGCTAACTGAAACTTGGTTACATTCTGACATCAGTGATAGCGAAATGTTTAACGAAAAGACGAACTACAGCGTGTATAGATACCATAAAACACACTGGAGGGGTAGTGGTGTTCTGCTCGCAGTTACAAACGGGATATCGTCGTTTTCCATTGAAACGAATGATTCGGTTGAAGTAACTTGGGTTGCATGCGTGACGGCATCCGCTGAGGTCTTAATAGGCGCCTGCTACCGCCCACCTGACACGTATACATCCTTCTTGAAGGAACCGCGTGAAAGTATATCTTGCGCCTTGAAACAGTGCCCAGTTGATATAGTCTACTTTTTCGGGGACTTTAATTTCCCTCTCATTGATTGGTCGTTCCTCTCAGCCCCCTGCAGCACTTCAACCGAATTGATTATCTTAACCCTAGATTTCAATCTTGTTCAATTTATAGACGAATACACTCGAGGGTCTATCATCTTAGATCTGGTATTAACCACTGCACCGGAAAGCATAAGAACCGTATCATACATCGATGGGTTCAGCGCCCATAAGCTGCTTCAGTTTACATGTCACACTCCTTTAAAATTTCTCGGTGCCATCATTAAAAAAATACGCGATTATAACAAAGGTAATTACAGGGAAATGAACGTAGAATTGGAGAAATTTTTCAATGGATCCTTGCAACCCTCATTGAGTTCCCGGACTGTAGATGACAGGTGGGTGCTCTTTAAGAACAAGATAGCCGAACTGGTCGACGAGCACGTGCCGTTAATAACAATTAAAAATGATCAATCTAATCCGTGGTTCAACAGACAACTCAGAAACATGCGAAACAAAAAGAAACGATTGTCTAACAGTGCTAAATTGACTTCCAGTGCGTCGTCATGGGCCAAATATCCGGAATTTCTGAGAACATTTAACTCTGCAGTACACAGTGCCAAACCAAAATACTTTTCTGAGGAGTTATCTTCTCTGTTAAAAAATAACCCCAGAGAGTTTTTGAAGACAATTTCAAACAATCGTTCTAATAATGACACTGTATTACATGGTGAGAACGGTGTTCCCGTTCAGGAACATGCGTGTACGCATGCATTCAACCGATTTGTCTCGTCGGTATTCACTCAAGAAGATCATTCCATCATACCCATGGTTCCCGAATCCGATTACAGATATATGCAGCCAATTAATATTACTCCTGAAGGCGTCGCTTCACTAATCGGCAGTCTTAAAGTCTCCACTTCATCTGGCGTCGATAACATCAACTCAAAAATATTAGAGAACACTGTGCACATCTCTAGTCAAATTCTGTTCTATATTTTCAGCAAATCATTGACATCAGGTCAGTTACCTGCCGGCTGGAAAATCGACAAGGTTGTTCCCATTTTCAAATCCAATACCAACACGCACCCGAAAATTACCGCCCGATTTCTTTGACGTGCATATGCTGTAAAAAATTGGAGCACATTATTGCATCTAACATGTATAACCACCTCGCATCCAACAAATTTTTTTCGTCCATCACCACGGTTTCAGAAAAGGCCTGTCATGTGATACACAACTGCTGGAATTTACAACTGACCTACACTCTAACATGAATGCTAATCAACAAAGAGACTGCATTTTTCTTGATTTTTCAAAAGCGTTCGACCGTGTTGCTCATTCCCGCCTCATTTCAAAATTTATCATGGTTTCGGAACTTTATCATGGTTTCGGAACTTTCTGTCTATGCGCCAACAATTTACCGTGGTCAACAACTTTTCTTCACACCTCGCTAATGTTACTTGTGTAGTTCCGCAGGGGAGCGTCCGGGGCCCGTTACTGTTCCTGATCTACATAAATGACCTGCCCCTCAACATTTCATCACGGATACGACTCTTTGCGATGATTGTATTATATATCGTACAATTGCTAGCCTTAACGACCATCTTTCCTTACAAAATCACTTAAACATAATCTACAATTGGTGTAATACATGGAAAATGTCACTTAATTTGAATAAATGCAAAGTAATATCTTTTAGTCGGAAACACGATAATTTAGATTTTATTTATTCCATCAACCACAGTGCAGCTTCGCAAGCCGCTTCCTTTAAATATCTGGGTGTTCATCTAACACCTAATCTCTCATAGAGTACCCACATTTCCGCCATCTGCGCAAAGGCTTCTAAATCAATGGGTTATCTGCGACGAAATTTACGACCCGCACCAACCCTCGTCCGCAAACATGCGTATCTAACCTTTATTCGTCCACAGCTAGAATTCGCGTCGGCAATCTAGTCCGCTTACCAAAACTACCTAATCGTCCAGCTAGAATCTATTCAAAACAGAGCCGCCAGATTTATTACACGCAAGTGTGACCGTCATATTAGCGTTACCCAAATCAAACAAGAATTATCACTTCAGCCGCTAGAAACCCGTCGCACTGTCGCGCTATTATGCCTCTTCCATAAATACATAGTTCGCGTTAGACCTAACCGCTTCCTCTTAACGCTCCAGTACGTACGTCACGAAGCCTTCATAATAGTCATAGTTTCACGCGCATTTTTGGCAACACGCTTGCTTTCAATTCATCAGCATTGCCTCGAGCAATCATGCACTGGAATGATCTTCCTGACCAAATTGTATCCATACTTAGTCACGGTAGCTTTACCGAAAATCTGCACTGACATTTTTCTTAGTAATTGTGAATGATGAATTGCCACAATAATATTGTCACTCTTTATGGGTGTTTTCTCTCTTGTATTTGAGTGTTTTTTGATGTTTTAGATTCCACAAAAATCCTGTGCGTTTGTGATAATTGTCTGTTAGAACCGTGTATGGCGTGTTTCATTTACGTCTCTAAGCTGATTACCCAAACTTTATATGGTGTACTTGTCTTTTCTTGTTTTTCCCGACCATTTTTTTAATGTTCTTTCAAAAATGTAACCCCCTCACTCAATGCTCTTCAGTGGGCCTGTAAGATATAATAAATAAATAAATAAACTCTCTTTGGGGCTCCTCCCGGACGGACTCGCGAGGTCGCCTGATGGCGAAGTTTCTTACATCCTCTGGAGCAGGCCTTTTCAACAAAAAACAGCCTACATGCCATAACTTAGGACACAACACTTACATGTTGACTAGGCTATTGGTTCTGCACTTTTCTTTCTATGTCTTGAGTGGGGCGTGGGCACGGACCCATACAGTAGTGGCCACGTCCCCACTTCCCTAACATAAATAGGTAACGGCCCATTCTGTCTGTGATGGTATTGGTGGCTAAGACCTCGGGATTCGCGTCGCACAAACGAGACAGGCACTTCATATCTTTATGATGACGGGCACGAACATTTATCCGGACGGGTTAAGAAGTACGACATTGCAGGGACGACGAGAACGAGATACAAAACTCTCTCCTAAAGATACAAAGTTCGGGCGACGGTGACAAAAGATTAACAGTTTCCAGTCTAGAAACCTGGCCGTTACAGATTACGCGTCGCACTTCGTAGGGCACACGCACGGCACACTCATCCTCACGGTCTTTTCTTGATTTTACTTTTGCTCTTGTTGACTGTATATAGTTTTAACGTAGTCACCTTCATATATAACCACTGTTTTTGCGCTCTCTGCCCTACTTGGCCTCGCACCATTAACATCCAATCTTCATGATCACTGAACCAAAGAACTGGCGACGCTTTCAGCGCGAAACACTCGTAGCATTGCGTGACGCCCTCGCGAACCCCACACTGCACCCCATAAAAAGTGGCCGCTGCCCTTTCTTCCTCATTCATTCTGCAGTCTGCGAGGGGTTCGCACGACAGTCACTGAGTGCTCAAAATGGAGAAGCAGGTGCTTGCCCCCTGCAAGAACAGGAAACAGGCAAAGCTCAGTGGCTTTTTTCATCTGAAAAAAGGTTTGCTTCACTGAATACATTGTGGTTGTGACGATGAAACGTAGGTCAGTGACCAAGTCAAAGAAGCCGTTTGACGTTTCCGTACCCCTACGGGTACCTTGATCACAATGAGCATGAGCGTGGAAAACGAAGCTATATATTTGGCATGAGGCGTCGCAATGAGGTGGCATAGATACGGTGCAGATTGCTGTCTGTTCTGTTGATAGTGTCGGCCATCGTCTGAATGTTGAAGGATCAGAACTTTCGCCTCGTCCCAGTCGACCACGTGTCCCGTTTTCTCACAGTGCTCCGCCAGTGTGCTTGTTCTTGCGTGGCCCTTGTTTACGTCGTTCCGGTGCTGCGTTATTCTTCTTTGAAGATTGCCCGTTTCGCCAATGCACACTGATTTGCATTCGGCGCAAGCAATCTTGTAAACAACACCTGGAAACGTGGAGCGTGAGAGGGGGTCTTTTACGTGGACGAGGTCAGAGCACAATTTGCTAGTGGGCACGTGCGCGATGTGCACACCGCGTTTCTTGAAAATACGTGCGAGAGCTTCACTGATATGTGGGACGCAGGGAATCGCCGCACGCTTTGGCGCGCTTCTTGTGGACGCTTCTGCCTGCTCATCTTGATGCGGAGTTTTGTTCGTCGCCCTCTTTCCTTCTTTTCGGATAAAGTGCTTTGGGTTGCCATTCTGTTGCAGGTATCTTTCGATTCTCTTCATTTTTTCTCCCATGCTTTCCGGGTCACAGCATGTCCGTTTTGCTCTGTTGACTAGTGACGTCACCACTGAACGTTTATGGCACATGGGGTGCACCGACTAAAAGCTCGGGTACCTTTCGGAGTGCGTATGCTTCCTGTATACGCTGCACGATAGTCCACTCGGGAAGCGTTTTACGAGCGTGTCCAGAACGCCTGCTTCAACAGGCACGCATTGGAGAATGCAAAGACACTGTCAGGCGGCTTCAGAATGAGGCGTTCTTTGCCAGGCGGAAACTGGAATCCATGATGCCGGATGTCTTCCCTGGAGTGCAGCTGGTAGCGAACCAGCAGGTACGTCAGGCGAAAGAAAAACACGAGGCTTCTCAGGAGAGGAAGCAAAATGCCCTACTGTCAGAAGGTGGCAAGAGGCAGACTCCGCCTAGCTTCGAAGTGCGGAACATGTCGTCGTATGAGCTATCGACCACAGAGGCTCAAGTTCTCGGAAAGGGCCTGAACTTCAACCTAGGCAAGTCACCGGATGCCCGCAAGGTGATATGCGCTGTCGAAAGCATACTTCAACTACTGGAGAAAGACGTACAAGATGAAGTACGCACAAGAGCCATTGGTGTTCTCTCGAGGTTGCGCGGATCAAGAGATGCACAGGCCATCACTAGAGCTTAACAGAAGGCCATACATTCTCTGCGGTCGAACGCAGGTATTGCTGTGCTCCCTGCCGACAAAAGAAACGTTACAGTCGCGTGGACCGCTCTGCGTACAAGAACAAGCTGTCGGCATTACTCGAAGACCGTACGACGTACTCCAAAGCTGCAAAATATCCCACCTCGAGAATTCAATAGGAATTGCAGAAACTCCTCTCCGAGATATTCAGTGGCTTACCTCAGTTAAAGAAAAGCCTATACTATCACCTTCTCTGCAGGAACGGGTCGGCGCCTGCAATTTATGGACTTCACAAGATTCACAAGGATGGCACCCCGTTACGTCCAATTGCGGATTTTACACGTTCACCGCTCCTCCAATTGTCCCGCTACCTGCACAAGGTCCTTGCACCGCTCGTGGGGAATACAGGTACGCACTTACGAAACTCAGAAGACTTTATTGGCAATCTGCAGGCCATATTTCTGGAAGATGAAGACGTCCAGGTTGTTTTGGATGTGTGTTCCCTGTTCACAAGCATTCCTGTCGAACTGGATGTCGAAACCTGCAGAAAACGTTTGGAATTGCACGAACGGCTTCCGCACCGTACTCCTTTTCATGCCGCCGAGCTTTGGAAGCTCCTTCATGTTTGCCTAATACGTATTTTACGTATAACGGCGACATCTACAAGCAGACGTTTGGGACGGCCATGGGGCATCGATCTCGGTAAGGACTGCAAAATTGACGATGGAAGCAATTGAGGAAAGAGCCTTGGAATCATTCCAACCACAGCCGAAGCTCTTCCTACGCTACGTCTACGATTGCTTTTGCGTCTTGGACAAGCAGCATATTCGCCGCTTCCTACAGCATCTGAAAAATACAGAGGCTTCAATCAACTTTACTGCGGAAGAGGAATCCAATGGCTATATTTATTTTCTGGACACGCTCGTAAAACGGTCCCCGAGTGGACTATCGTGCAGCGTATACAGGAAGCCTACGCACTCCGGAAGGTACCTGAGCTTTCACTCAGTGCACCCCATGTCCCATAAACGTTCGAATGGTGACGTCACTTGTCAACAGAGCAAAACGAACGTGCTCTGACCCGGAACGCCTGGGAGAAGAAATGACGACAATCGAAAGAGACCTGCAACAGAATGGCTACCCAAAGCACTTTATCCGAAAAGATGCAAAGAGGGCGACGAACACGACTCCGCATCGAGATGAGCAGGAAGAAGAGTCCACAAGAAGCCCGCCAAAGCGTGCTGCGATTCCCTACGTCCCACATATCAGTGACGCTCTCGCACGCATTTTTAAGAAACGCGGTGTGCACATCACGCACGTGCCCACTAGCAAACTGCGTTCTGACCTCGTCAACGTAAAAGACCCCCTCTCACGCTCCAAGTTTCCAGGTGTTGTTTACAAGATTGCCTTCGCCGAATGCAAATCAGTGTACATTGGCGAAACGGGGAATCTTCAAAGAAGATTAACGCAGCACCAGAACGACGTAAACAAGGGCCATGCAAGAACCAGCGCTATGGCGGAGTACTGTGAGAAAACGGGACACGTGGTCGACTGGGACGAGGAGAAAGTTCTGACAACCGAGCGCAATCTGTATTCTCGATTGCTGCTCGAATCCCTCATCATTCAGACGACGGCCGACACTATCAACAGACCAGACGACAATCTGCACCGTATTTATGCCACCTCATTGCGACGCCTCATGCCAAATATATAGCTTCGTTTTCCACGCACATGCTCATTGTGATCAAGGTACCCGTAGGGGTACGGAAACGTCAAACCGCTTCTTCAATTTGGTCAGTGACCCACGTTTCATCGTCACAACCATGCTTTTACCTTACCAGACGGTATTCCGTCAAACTATGGACTATACTGAATACATTGTGTGTTGATTCCTCGTAGTTGTGGCGTAATTAGAACTGTACTACTCTTAAGCTTTTCTCAAGTTTTCGCTTATATCTATCAAAACACCGTTTTGATAGATAAAGCACAACGCAGTTGCGGTGCCCGAGTACCAGCCTATCACTCGCGTCCAGGATGTTTTTGAGCCTTTTGGGAAATTGAGGTTCTTTTCAACGTTATACATCATGTCGGTTTACTGTCACGTCATAATGCATCCAGAAGAGATCCCAAAACAGTCTGTAACAAGTAGCGGTAGCTAGGAATGACTTGTCATGGGTATTTTTCTGCGGAAAGCTCAAGCCACTTTCGAGCGGGCTGTCAAGTTATCTTGGCACAAGAGAGATTATCGTACATCACGAACAATTCCGATGATATTGTGATGTATTCTGACACGTTTTCTGACCATGTCATGCATATCAACGCGGTTTTAAATGCTTTTAAAAGCTAATTCATTACATTGAAGATGAAGATATGCCATTTCGCACAGGCATCGATTGAGCAGCTGCTTCACAGGGCCTCGAATGGCACAGTCACCGCGAAACAAAAAACGTGGAGGCGATTCTGCGGTTTCTCGCGTCCTCACGCACAAACGAGACAGCATTGTTTCGATACCGCCAATGTCAATTGTCAGTACGCCGCTAAGTTAGTGAAATTTCTCACCCACTGACACTCCTGCTCAGCAAAGATGCTACTTTGAAATGGGACCCTAAGAGGGAGCTGGCTTATACTAAGCTTAAAAAATCTGTAACAGAAGAGCCGATCTTTGCCATCTACGATGTCTCGAAACCATGTGGTATCTACTGCGACGGTCCAGCAAATGTATCAGCGCTGTCTGGAAGCACGTTGATTATGAAGTTCGGGAGTACCTGGCTGGATACCATCCACGCAACCGGCTCAAGCATAAAATCAATGGTGCCATTGCAGGGCTTGAAAGTTAGGCAATAGTACACGCCATCGACAAATCACACCGCTATGTACATGTAAACCCATTTACTGTGCTCACCAATCACGTTTCACTAAAGCGGCTTCAAAACCAAAAACCCGCGAGGCCATCTGTTTCGATAGTCCTTCAATGTCTCCATGTAGGACGTCAATACTAAACACCAGAAGGGCACCGGAAACATCAATGCTGATGCAATTTCTCGAACCTAATTATTCAGCTTTTATCAGCTGAACAGCTGCAAGAGCACCCTAACGACAAACTGGCTTGCAACCACACCTTTGAGAACGGAATGATCCCACTGACGCGCAGAGGTGTCCGAAAAGTAACCATCTTGCTGCCTTGCAATCTTGTCTTTTGCAGATGGCTCACGACGCTTTTGGTCACCTTAGAGTCAAGAAGACATTGTGACCTCTGCTTCCACAATTTTATTGGCCTAGGTACCACCACCCGCGTTTCAAAATATTTTCGCCGCTGTGACACTTAGCACCACTGTAAGACGACGAATACCAAGTGTTTCCGTTCTTGAGAGTCACATTAAACCAGGCGAATAGCTATTTGATCTTCTGGCCATGTACACCGTCGGAGGTTTTGAGAAATATGGTTCTCCAAAAAGATTCATCCCCTTGGTCGTTGATCATTAGGAAAGCCTTGGAAGTCCCTCGCCGATGGCGGCACAGGATTCTCCACAGGCAAATTCAATCAGTTTCTCACATGTTCCCAATGTCGGCAGTATGAGGGCCTAAACCAGCGCACTACAGTCAAATCCCTTAATTGCGAACCCCAAGATTAACGATATTTTAGCTTTACGAACATTTTGAAAATCCCCTACCCCCCCCCCCCCCCCCCCCCATGAATTTCTATGTAAAAATATTTCACTAGTATGAATTTCAAAACACCGAATATTTCAGAATATTGTATCAAATTTTATCCTCCTCATTTAAAACAACACTTCAAAATAACGAATTCCTAGTGTACGAAATTACTCGTGTCGGTAACACCGTTCGTCACGATGACGGAATCAGCGACGAGGATGCCGAGAGCGATGACGACGACGCTGAGACAGGGCCCGCAAGCTTAGGTGAAGAAGCCGTGTATAACGCGGGTATTTTGCAGTGCGTAGCGAAAATGCGCACTTTTCTTAGCAGGTGTACAAATGCTACCGCGGCAGTGCACAAGAACGTGGACAGATTCGAATCTTTCGTCTTGCAGCAGTTGAGTGGAACGCGCCAGGCAAAGATCACCGATTTCTTCAAATAAACCTGCATCCGGACCCGCAATAGAGGCTAACTCGATTGTGCATGTGTTCGCAGTAAAGGCGGATGCTTTTGTTACGTCCACAATTTTTAGCGCGCACTTTTTATTTTTTTACTATAACAATTATTGAAAATAACGAACTCTTTTAATCGGTCCCTTGAAATTCGTTGTATCGATACTAGACGGTAATCAGTTCATAGTTACTCGCAAACGAGGCACAATCAACGACAAACTGCGAAAGCCGTGAACACGCCTTCTTCCTGATGTTAGCGATGAGAACAACACAACATCCCTCCCCAGGTCACCGACTACACCCCATTTTTTTCTCATTGATGGCACACCATCATACCCCAGCTTCCTTTCCAACGCTGCCAAAACCCTGCAAGAAGCTTGCGCAAATGGAGTCCACAATTCTCTGTCGTAACATGAGCAGAATAATCTTATCCACGACAAAAGGTTTCTGCCGTCATAACTCCAAGTGGGAGACTGCGTGTGTATGATACACCCTGGCATCCCAACCGCAGCAAACTCGGTCGGTAATGAAACGGCCGTGTACGGTCCCACTCAAGATCTCTGCGCTAAACTACGACATTGACCGCAGCGGGGCTCCACTTACGCGGATCAGTTAACTCGCTCGAACTGGTGGACTTGGTGGTGGAGCACATTTTTCAATGACACCGGCCTAATAGAGGCAAGCAGGACTTCGGGAAAATGGTGTTTTTATACATTCCTTAATAAACACAGAGCCTATTTATATATCAAATTCGTTTTGCCTTGCCAATGGTGCGAATCAAGTTGCCTGAGAGTGGATTTTGGAATTGGGTCCTAGCATGCAGATAAAAATGCCAGCGAGATTTTTAAAATTTCAAACCCACTGGAAGTTGATACTCATGTTGTATGCCTTTTGCCCGAAGGGGTCGCTTTAACAACCGGCAGTGCGCAACCTAAAATTTAGTGCTAATAACTTTCTGAAAGCTGATGAGGGGTCCTGGCGGGTTACTTACAAAGTGTTTGGAAAAGTTTTATAGACGCGAATATTTTCTATCGGACCCAGTGGAACCATGTGGGCGCCTATTTGTGTGTATTTGAAATGCAGAATTTTTTGGAAGATCCGGGAAGGAATTCCACAAGTAACTGGAAACAGGAAACAAGCGTTTGTCAGCAGCTGCTTGGCAAACAGCCCATATTTATTATTGCGTGTATACCGCTTTGATCTTACCAACCACGTACACACACGTGTTGTGTGTATCTGCCCGTAATATTGTAGTGCAATTTAGTTTTACTCTCCTGCAACAACCCTCCCGATGGGTTCTGAAGCATTCCCACTCCAACTGGTTGGTAATGTAGATTCCTATTTGCAGAATTGTGAACAGCAAAGCAACCTTCGAAGAGCACCGCGGCGTAAAACTGGCATGTCTGAAAACGAAAGGCGATTGTTTATTAATTCAAACCAATAATAAAAATTCATAACACTTTATCAAAGCATACTGTGAAGCATTTGGTTTGTTTGGGGATATTTTAATTTCGAGCAGCCGTCACTATAGAAATAAGCCCTGGCACGGTCGTGTAACAAAAGGAAAATACTTTCTTGACAAAACGTAATGAGACATTAAATAGCATGAAATATATCATGTTTTCTCTATGCGTTTTTGTTTGCGTGTGGGCCAATGAAATGTTTCGAGGAAATTGTCAGAATGTGTATTTCTAAAAGACATTGTTTGGACTACGTTGCATACTACACAATCTCGCAAGAACGCGTAGAAGTTCAAGGTGTGTAACGAAAGTTTAGAACGTTGTTTCAGTATGCAACGAATTCAAATGAACTTAAACTGGCGTAGAAACTCCCAAATGTAATTGTCACAGACTGGGTCAGAATTGTTTCTGTGCCCATCTCTACACATACCGTACATGCAATGAGCCATGTGCATACCTGCGCCGTCGCTCCGCATTTGTTACGGACGCTATGGACACGTCACAAAACCAAATAGCACGCACCGTCATCCCAACGTTCCGAAATGTGCCGCGTTTTCCCGCGACTTGTTGTTCCGCGTTAATGAGCGACGCCCGCAATGACTATTTCTGGGTTCCTACTGCCTGTGTGTTTGTGTGCAGCCAACCCGGACACGCTTCGCAGACTGGAGACACGTTTCGATGGACCAAAGAACAGCTTTTAGCCTAACACCTTTGCGCAACGAAGCCAGTGCCTTTAGGCCTTGGCCGCAGAAAATGCATAAAAAGGTTATCAACAGTACTTCCGTAGTACTATCTTGTATTTTCAGCAAAAACATGTCTTTACACTGACGCCCTTGTTTTTATTAAAATTAATCGAAAGAACCCAATTTAAAGTTTCCATTGTATTTTTGGCCTCTGTTTTTCTGAAAAATGTTCCTCATTCTCCAAAGTTTAATTATTTCTGCAGTGGACTGTTTTATTTTAAAAGTACTTTTTTCTGTACTTGAACGTAAATAGGGGCGGCTACCGTAATACCGCATTCGTACTTAAAACAAGGGAAAGTGTACTTCGCGAAGTTACCTCCATGTTTAATAGGTATATACATTTCAAACGGCAAAAAATGGGAATATTGATTTTTAAGTTTCAGTAGAGTAAAATCAAAACGAAACGTTGTTTAATGTTGCAAAAGCAATCGCGCTGTAAGAGCTGAAAAACTTTGTTCTGTGATGGCTTTCAGCACAAAGTTTGTAGCTAAAATTGAGATGCTATAAACGGGGTAGAGTTCAAAATTTTCAAAATACATTATCCTAACCGAACGTGTAAATGTGGTACATATGCCACTTTCGGATGTCCGTGCCGGATATGACAGACAAAAATATTAGTGCAAACTAAAAAGTTGACAGAAGACTTAAAACACGTCAGTTGCATTCGCATTACAAACGGCGCACCGATATGTACCAAGGTAAATTATGCTTTGCCGTAGTTCAACAGGAGTTTAGTGGGTACACAAGGAACGCGTGAGTTTTAAAAATCAAAATGCCATCAAGTATGCTAAGTAAGTCAGCTAAAATGGTTTCATATGCAATGTTACTCTGCGAATAAAAAGTTCGGTGCGAAACGTCCTTTTTTTGCAGTGTCTCAAGCCGAAGTTATAACCCATACCTCGTTAAACGGATATAAACGCTTTCCCAGCGTTCGCATCGCCCCTAAAATTTCTGTCTTTTTGATGTTTTGACTTTTCAAACCGATAGACTGAAAACATTTGAGTTACCATTCTTTGCACGAAATCGTGCTGTCTCTGTTTCGTTTACGTGTTCCAAGATAAGACAACCTGTCGTCGAGGGAAGTGGCACGGAAAATTGGAGTTGAAGCCGGCGACAGCCGCAAGTAAACTGAAAAGTCGCATGGCAGGACGGTTGCGAAGTAGGGCGAGAGACAACAGAACGTTTTAGCGGCGCTTTGTACACGTCGCCGCGTGGGCTGAAAGCTTGATTCCATATCTCTATGGGTGGAGACAGTCCAGGCCTTAGCCTTGGGCGCAGATTCCAAGAACGTAGGCCACGGCCGAGGAGCTAAGGGCAGCCTAAAATGACTCTTGTCGTAACCACCACCACAAGGAAACGGTTATGGGAGAAACGACGGCAGCAGCTTGACGAGAGCTCAATAAAAGTATAACAGAGCTTAAGCGTAGAGGAACAAAAGTTGCAATTAAGTTTTCAGCTCCATGTTCTAAGAACGTTGTGGGGATCCCTGTATTTTTCAGGAAAGAAGAGAATAGCCTAACTGAACAAACATTACCGTGTTTGAATAGAAGGATCAATATAAACACGTAGCTTAGTTTTTCTGCGAATTTTCTACATGTCTTGCGGTTGGTGGTCGCAGTATTATCCGCAAGACTCGAATATTACAAAACGTTATACCCTTGCCCGTGAGGCTAACCGCTGTTTATGTTTAGGGTGGTGGTCGTACATATGTAGAGACAAAGGTTGCGAAAATTAATATTTAAAGGAATATCTTAGGCACATATCTACGGGTCGTGGTCATTAGCGAGAATAAGTCTGCGTCGATATTCTAGGTACGGCAAAATATCACCTACCAACTGTTCGAGGAGACACGGAAGTGTGGTAAAAGACAATAGACTACCGCCAGGATTCTTTAAAGTGTACGATTGGCGTTTGTAGGTGTGCCGCGTTTATTTGCGAGTCACAACTACATTTAGAATGGTATTTTAATGTATATTGCTTTTATTGAAATTTTGCAAGTTCACTTTGTTTCTTCAGAGTACATTTTTTCACCCAATCATTCTGCGGTTATAATCATTTTGATGTCCTTACTCGGCAGAAATTGGTCCTGCAGTTGCATGTTCTGGCTGTTTTTCTGGAAGTTTCTGGTAAGAACGCTTGTCAACGTTTTGCGCTGCCAGCAATAAATGAGACATTTTTGAAACAAATTTCGTATGTATTCGTCAGCCCCAAGTGAAAGCCGGAAGACAACCACAGAGTGCGTGTTAAAAGGAGGGAATAAGCCAAGATGCTGGCACGCTTTTAAACAGGGAGACGGGAAGCTGAGCCTCGAGCTGGCAGGGGCATTGGCTGTGTCGGTGTAGCGCTTTTAGAGTATTATAAGTGGGTCCCGCTACTGAATTCTCTGGAAGTTTCTAAGGAGTTGCCAAACAGCGGTGTAGGCTGGCTTCTTGCTGCCGTATGCGTACATCGCGCGGTGGTTCTAGCATTTCCTTCCCATCTACTAAGCGAGTGCGCTTCCGGACACGCTGCCGGACACATGATTGAATAAAAATACGGCAACAAAGTATAGATAAAGTTTAACAACGAACGTAACTATACGCAGTCAATGCCGCCTCTGAGGTGTGCCATACTGACCACAGGGAGTGCAAGAACTCAGAGCCCTGTTAGTCTGGGGCTCGAAGGGTGTACAAAAACAAAAACACCACGTAGAAGGCCTTATGTGCCGTTGCAGGTCGTTAGCTTCGGGAGAGCGATCTTTTTCGCGCTTGTTTCAATAGATCCTTCAATCGTGTTTTCTACTCAAAACTCTTCCCCTCCAAATCTACAAATAACACGGCCATTTTCTTGTAAATCTTTTATAACTAAAAAAATAAAATAAAACAATCGCTTAGGTTATCCCAACGAACATGACCCTGCAACAAGTTAAGCCGTAACAAATGGCGACAATTTTGCACGTAAGCACTCACCTGCTTGAAACTGTACCAGGCGTCCCCTTTTACGTAGTATTTTTTACGAAACGTTTCCCAGGTGATATTAGTTTTGTTATTGAGCTCAATGGGAATAGTTTTGTTGTTAATTTGTAGTAGACCAGATTGCCTAATCATGGGAAGAGTTATGTTATAACGTAGGGGAAACGGAGCGACTATGCCACTTGTAATTTCCCAAGTGAACGTATTCCTGCACCTGGCCTGGAAGGAGCCGGTGTTGTCATATTTTTTGTTGGCATCCGGCACGCACTTTACATCTTGAACGCTTACGTTGATTGGGTGGCTGTTTAAACAAGGAAGAGAATTTACCATTACTTGATGTTGCTCTTGAAGCCTTAAGATAAAACAATATCTACAATTTTCGGAGGCGTAATTATTGGACCCGGTTGAAAATAATATGTCCATTAAAACTTTGTTTTCATCCGTTTCTCATTTCCTTTGGGCGACACACCAACGGGTAAAACTTTGTATTTTAATATTGAAATTATATAAAATCGACTCAGAACACAAATATCTGTGGTAAAAGTTCGCATTTTCGAAACATTGAAGGAACCCTTCGTTTACTTTCAGCGGACTTGGGCGAAGAAGTAAAAAGGTGCAACAAATTTTCCGCTGAAATAGCTAAAAGGGCAGCTTTTGAACACTATCATGTTTTCTTACACAGCATTACGTCGGGTATATACCCTACTAACCGTACTAGCAAACTTTGACGTCTGCCTGGAGAATAATTTCAACACAAACGATATCCAGCGATTCAGCACAAGATGATTCATCACAAGCCATGTGTAGTGTTTGAGAAAATATGCATTGCATTGAGTGAAAAGAGTGCGCGTCCAAGCGGGTAGAAAAACTTTAAAATAACGTTTCACGCATGCATACGTCGCGTGTTAGGGCAAGGGGCCTTATGTGGGAATATTTGTTTTTTTTTACTAATGCAGCTTCTGTACCAACACAAACAATTGACCACTCCGTGTTTTGTGTCTGAATTCTGTCTTTTTTTTGTACGTTCGGCAGGGCTTTCTAGCTAAAGAAATTTAAATCGCCCCCTCTAGTATTCCAATTTTGACATAACGCAACCTGTTCCCTGCCCCGCCTTCTTTATGGGATTTTGAAATGTTTATCCTGTAATAGTACCGCATCATTAGCTATATTGCGCTGGAACATCGGGGAACTAAGTTCATTTTTAGAGAACCTTGTGCGCTTGTTTTCCTGTCTATACAGCTACATCGCAGCCTACGGATTCTTGGTATATTTTTGTAAACGTGTGTGTTGCTCCCTTGATTTTAAATATGGGTCCAGGAACGTACTGTCTACTTTTTTGCTTACTTATTTGATTTATTTATATACTCAAGGGGCCCAACAGGGCATTACATAAGCGTGTGAGAGACAGTAATAATAGCACCGGATATTTTTAGCTAATGAAGGATATAAATTGTGACAAATGTATAAATGGGTCATCAAAAATATGCAAGAAAGCTGCAGTAAAGATGCGCAGGGTAAACGCAATGAACAAGCAGTATTTAGTGCTTACATACCTACAAAAAAAATATTACCAAGTTTAAGAATATTTATGGGCGTCAAAGAAAGCCTGTAATGCAGTTTAGGGAGTTGCACATAAGGCGCCATTTTAAAGCTTTTACGAGTCGTATTCCTAGCAATCAAAATAAAGCACATTTTTTGGAGAACTTGGCTGCTGTTGTGGCGGTCAGGGTTTAATTACAGTCTGATCACACATGTGGCTTTTTTATTTTTTTACAGCAACGGCAAATTTCTAGACTGTGCAACAACTACATGCACAAGGGTACTTTTTTCAGAATAGATTACCTGATGGTATAATTTCCCGTATAAAGTGTTCTCACCCGTGGTATATACCTTGGTGTTACCAAAGTACAAGGGTGCGGAAGAAACCAGGCATGACGGAAAAGCAATCAAAACAAGTACATGAACCTTAAAACTAGTTAATGTATTTTATGCGTGCCCTTCTTCTAGGCAATTATCTTAATAAAATCTGGATTATGCTTTAGCCTTGCAGACTTGTAGAGAATAATATTTTTAAGCAAATTGGCTATCCTTCTTAACTGCCCCTCGGAGCTGTGATTTCGCATTATTCCCGCGAGAGTAATAACGCTGAACAGCGAGTTATATAGAGGAAAGAGCATGTGGTTAGTGCGGCATTTGCCACACTCGATACGTTGCCATAATAACGGAAGTGGAGGTGCGGCAGACCAGCTTCTTTTGCCTCGTGGCTATTTCGACAACCACCGCCATCTCTAGGGGTTGTAGAACCGTTTGCGGAGCCATTACAGAACGGCAAAAAGTAATAGCTGTGACGAATTGCAGATGGTGGGGAGCAACCAAGGAGAGCCACACATGCAGTCCCTTCACAAGACGAGCAATCGTGGTACCTGGGATGGTTGGCATGGTTTAAGGGTGAAGTGTGACGATCGCCGTGTTAGCAACTTCTGAAGGCGTTCGATTTCTGCCAACCCGCAAGTGTGTGAGACGGGAAAGATACGTCTGTAACAAACTGCGAATGGCATCCATGACACATACTAGCGGTCGGCGGTGGGGTTCACACCAAGCATAACCGTCACTTTTGCTTCAAGATCCTTTCCCTAATGTCAGTAGGAAGCATGATGCACCTCAGCACGAAGCACCACCAACAACTGAAGCTCCAGGCTTTTTAAGCCTCATGATTGTTTCACCTTCCTGGTGTTTACGCTCACGAAGGACGTACCTTTATCTACGCAACCCCATCGAAGAAGCACGTCCGCAAGCAGCACCACCTCCCACAGAAGCGCTAGCCAACAGCAACCTTTTCATTGTTTAAAGTCCGTGGTGGTTCAGCGTAGGGGGAACTTGGGCTATATGCGAGCCCATCCAGAGCGTACATGGGGCGTTGCAAAGGTTGCAACCTCACGAGACAAACTGTATATCCAGCGAAAAACAGGCGTGTCAGAACAGTTTGAGGGAGGGTTTCAGGTACAACGTAACCTCCCCTTTGCTTGAGTTAAGGGTTTAAATTGCGCTATTCACTGTCGACCGCTGTCCTTGCTGCAACCACCTGGGCAATTTTAGCTTCTGCGCACGAGTTCAATGAAAATGTTTTTATTTTTCACCAACCTACACTAAGCGTTAAATTGTGACCGGAAAAAATCTGCATTAGAGCAGCTCTACTGGGCTGCAACCACCGTGAACGCTGTCAGCCTGCAGGCGGAAAACTCTGCATGGTATAACTTAGTACGTATGCAGGGTTGAATGGTCCTACAAAGAAGCAAAAAAAAACACGATATATGTAAAATCCGTTCAACCTAATTACGATATAATGTATGCTAGAACAAAAGGCGGATATATGTGCGGATATCTAAGGCATCTTTGAAATGAGCGACATCCACCGAAAGTGAATTTCAATAAAATGCGGCATTTGTTACTGGACTTGAATGCAACGCCGCAAGAGCTATGACATGATATGCTTTACATGTTCGCTAAGGAATGTTTATGGCAACAACTACTGAAATATTATGCGCTGAGCATGGGTAACATTAAGTTGACAAGGTTGGCGGCCGCTTTTCTGATGGAGGCGAAAAGCAAAAACGCCCGTGTGTACGAGATTTCGGCGCACGATAAACATCCCCAGGTGGTCAAAATTAATCCGGAGCCCTCCACTACGGCGCGCCTCATCGCCTGCGTTGCGTCGGCGCGTTAAACCCTACAATCAATCAAGTTGACAAGGTTGGACTTGAATGATGTAGAATTCAAACACTGAAGTCGATGTGGCATTCCAACAAACATTTTATGTAAATTGACCTTCAAAAATGGTGCGATTCATTTTAGGCAGCAAAGGCATTAAAAATATATCAAAGGGCTTCAAGAGCAGTAGAACTATTCATAGAGAGCAGGTGAGTCCTCTGTGCACCATTACCAACTGTTTTCGAATTCTTCCGTAACATGATGTTCTTGGGCTCGCCTGAAGGCACACAATAATTAAGGAAGCTCTACATGTCTTTGCCATAAATTCCTCAAGACGATTTAGAAGAAGGCTTATCATACTTTCTTCTTCACCTTAATGAAGTAGTTATTATCCTCTGATGAGCGGGGAGGGGGCAGTGGAGATGTGCCAGGGCTTGTAACCAGCGGCAATTTATTTACTTACTAAAATGATACATATTGCAGTAAAAAATAAATAAAACCGTGGAGACTCCGCAGAGACGGTGGAGAGGAGAAGATTACATCGTTGTTTTATATCTTTCAGTTTCATTTCGTTCACTTCTTCCGTTAACTTCGTCGTTGACATGTAGGGATAGATCAATCGTCGATGTGATATTTGCCGTCTGAATTTATGACGAGCCATTTCCGAAAAGCCTAACAAAACCTTCTGAAAATACCCACGGAACCGTTTTAACACTCAAGCCAAAACCAAATTCCCATTGGGTAAATGGTGTGACTCATTTTGGTGCGTAGAACATCAGGATCCGGCTCATTTTTATACGTGCTACGATCTGCGTACGCGTTTCAAGGGCGCTGTCGCGCCTAGTTTCTTGTCACGTCTTCTTTATCGGAAAGTTGCCAAGTTTGTCTTGACCCTACAGTGTTATCTGACGTAATTTTCGTTTCTGGTTCTGGCTCATTTCTAAAAAAAAACACATGAGTCACTAATGGCGTCAAGTTGGCAGCGTAATAGGAGATCAGAGTGAAACCATTACGCAGCAATGTGCATCAGAGTAATAAAACCACGATAAACGCGGTGGAGATATGCTGGAGTCAAATGAACTTGCCGTATTTTCACTGCTCGCGTACCATCTCATGGAACTTTTTGTTGCTTTGATACTTGCAATGCCGCCAGTAGGGCTAGGCTCTGGAGCGAGCGTTTTCTTTCTTTTGAGTGAGAACTTTGCTTCGACGCGCATTTCTTCTATCACAAATATGCTGCGCACATCTTTTTGTACCTAAAAGCGCTGCCTAGTACTAGTTATGCATCGCTATTTTGCCTAAAATATGCCGAATACTTTCCTTTTGCTCATAAAAGTTGATAGCTACGATGTATCGTAGCAGATTTATTGGTCTGTAAAAGTTTTACCAGTAAAAACTGTTCCTTTCGAAATTTTTTGTTTTGGCCGGGTTTCTAACAGACAGACCAAAAGAGTCGGCCTTGGAAAGCCAAACAAAAGCTGTTCTCTTGAAAACTCGGATTGCGACTTCAGAAGAGTGAACAAGGAATCACACTCCAAGAAACAGCTCAGTTGAAGAGTGATGCCGGAAAGAGCGACAAAGCGCGCACCTTGGAGTTACACACTTCTACTGCGCGGGAACAGGAAGTGCCTTGAGAGGTATACATGCCCACGGGGTTCTAGAGGCGTGTCCTATCGGTCAGCGAGATCAATGGGCTTCCGAAGATGCTGTCCAGGCAGTTGGCGCAGTGGTGACGATCGTGGCTGCAATCAGCAAAATGCTAACCAGCAGACCAATGTAAAGTTCAACTAGGCTTCCCCCTTCACATTCTGACAACATTCTAGGTGTGCCTTATTATTGTGGTCCTCACAGCATATGACGACACATGATGATGACCATACATGACCCATGCTGGCAGTATATGATGACAATAACGCATTGGATATTTCGTTATTTATTCCTCTTCTGGCTATAGTAGAAGTCCCACGTTCATTTACTTTACCTTGGTGCTAAGAAATTTTGTTTATGGGAGGAGCGCACTGCGATTTACCAAAATAAAAATCTGAAACATTTTACCCACTGACTTCAAGAGATCGTATAATACTGCGGTAAAACTAAAGCAGCAATCTTTGGGCAGAATGGAATCTGTTTTTTTTTTGCTAGAACCTATTTGTACAGTCTTACTCTTAAGAATTTCGTAAAGCTCGCCTTTTTTTCTTAATAAAACCGCTGATAGCTATCGTAGCCATTGTATTTAAACTCTCATGTTTCTGGGTGTGTCCGCGAAGTGCTCCTCTTGAAGTATTTTATGCTTTGGGCACATGTTGCCTTGTTTTGCTGTGATCTGATCGTGAGAAAAAATACATCACTACTTTGCAAAAATGCTTGCTCATATTTACCTCTAAGTGATATTTACCGTGTTCGTACACCTGTGTCTTTACTGCCTGTAATTAGTATTTCTCGCTTTTTTCCATTAAGTTTTTATTGGACCCTGCACTAGCCTCTGGCTGCGGGCCCAATCGGGGCTTTTAAACTTTCATGTGTCAAATGTCAAACAGTAATCAACATTCAATCATGCAATCAATCAATCAATCAATCAATCAATCAATCAATCAATCAATCAATCAATCAATCAATCAATCAATCAATCAATCAATCAATATCAGAATTGTATTGTGGAAAAGTTAACATCGCCTAGCTGAAAATACAACGTTGAGCAAGGCAGATGCAAAGCTTGACACGAGATTTTTCCACCATTTTCGGTCCCAAAATCCTAACTCCGAAAAGTGTAGCCCCATATTGCTACTGGCTGCAACTGCTGTCCGCTGAAAACAAAACTCTTCTGCCCATAAAGGACGCTTCCTCTCCGTTCTTCTCGAAATTGCCGAACGTTGGAGCATAAATTTTTTGTTCTGTTAAATTGAAAATGAGTCGATTCTGTTCAGACAATCATAGCCCTTGTGAACACGATTTTATGGGGTACGCACTGCTGCTGTTAAAACCATAACCCTCCCTTGAGCAATCATAAAAAGAAGTGCACGCCTTAAGATTATCACTGTCAGATTAAGCAGAAGAACAGGCAAGACTCGGTAATAAAAGCAAGTAATGTTGAAGAGAATTTCTTTAAGGCGAGCTTGAAAATTTAAAGCGGAGGTGAACCGGAAGGCTAAGATATTTTGCCCATCAATTGTGTTTTTGCACACAAGGTGAATTTAAAGTGCACTCACTTAGACATCAAGAGATACGGCCTTCCTGTTAATCGACAGAGTGCGGCACTTCTACTGGTCAAGCACTTTAAAACGTAGAGAAAAGGGAGAACATTCGCGCCCACGAAATTTTACCCTTTAGCTCTACGCTTGTAACGCCATCTCTTCCGCGTCTACCAAACACAGAAACAGTATTCTCCCCTGTAACCTTATCTGGCGGCGGCGCCGATGCTGATAACAAAACCATTCTTAGTTGCACAGCGGCCTTCGCCGGTCGGGCGGGCGCGACTATTCTATGCTACACCGCCTCTGCAGTGTTGTGCTTCGTTTCCTTCTCACTGACCTTTTTAATCCTCATGGACTCTCAACCGTGTGTTTCACACACTTTCTCTGGGCGGCGCTGCATGCTGCGGGTGTGTGACTCGATTGTGCACTGTTCAACCTTACCTCCGCATCTGTGGACACTTTCCAGTGACGCCAAGGGGTACAAGACGGCGGCGATGATACTAAACGGCGGCTTTCTTCATCAAAGAGCACAACACGCAGCATATACGGCATAATCGATGCGTCAGTTACCAACAACACCAGGCCCACGGCTGGTAGGCTTCCGCTAGCGGACCCGCAATGGTGTGCCGGAGAGGCGTGTGCTGTCTGCTAAAATACAGAAGGGAAGGTAACCAGTGTTATTACTCAAAGAACGCGCTGTACTGTTCCATTACACCTGATGTTTTCTTTCTTTAACAATAATACGAAGTCTTAGGAAATCTAAATTTTATGAAACGTTACACTTACACGGGCCAGGTGTGACGAAATAGCAAAAGACAGGTGAACCTAGCGCGTTGCTTTGGGGTAACAAAACAAATGACACTCTAATTTCTCCTACTTCTATACCCAGCAATCGGTGTTATAGATTCTTCGTACCCGTACTAAAAGTAGCGCGGCGTTTGTGATCACGCGAATGTTAGAGAAGTTTAAAGTGTACTATGAGTTCTGCAATGTGGATGTATACGCCTATTATGCTTTCATTGTAGTCTATTCCATGAGTTCACAAAGCATTCAACAAGGTGTATGTGGTTGTGTTGTGTTATGTTTCTTCCCATTTATGGTTCGCTAATTTCCAGCCTTTGTTATGTTTCCTACTTTAGGCAGGGAGGAAACGCGATAACGTAAGCGTCCTCCAATAGTTATGCTTAGGAGGTGCTTCTCCTCCAGATTTCGCGGCCGCGGCGGCCAATTTTCTGATGGAGCCGAAAAATCAAAAACGCTCGTGTGTCCGGATTTCGGCGCGCGTTAAATATACCCACGTGGTCAAAATTATTCCTGAGGCCTCCACAACGACGCGCCTCATCGCCTGCGTTGCGTCGGCACGGTTAACCATACAGTCAATCAATGCTCCTCCTCCATGCTTTTTACGGCCACAAATTTATGATTTGTTTATGTTTATGACTTTTATGTCGAGATCACCGTATGTCGAACAGTGTCATATCTGTGCATTCGATTGTGCATTCGATTGTGCCACCGTTGCGCTGAGATGCGTGAATGCAGATGATCTGTAAGTAAATATAGCGACCGCACCCCGGTGAACAAACTATACCAACTGGTTCTTCTATACCGGCCGAGTTGGATGTTTGTGATGTCGTGTGTCAGTGAACGGCGGGGTTAGAAGCCAGTTGTAAATAAAGGCGGTACCCTGAAAGTAATCATTATGACTGCCGTGTCTGCAGCGGTGTGTTCGCGATGAACGCGAAGTCTCCCTGAACAAATGCAAGAAGTTGCGCATACGAATGGTGTCACATCTTGACAACCGCAGTTCTGGCGCTCGGTAGATAATATCTTCGTTGTATCAGCGCTTAATAAATGCACACAACGAGCAATTGTATCACTGTTCACCTCAGCTGAATCGCCTGCAGTGCATTTGTTCAAGCAAGATACAGATACAACGCCGCTGGTAAATTGTAGGCCACCTTCTGATATTGCAGATGTCTTTGTAAGACAGGTCTACGCATTTTTCCTTTATTTGGCATCACCGTTGTCCCTTTGGATGGCTGCTGATCCTATGACAAGCACTTTGCGTTTGTCGCGCCGAAATATTGGCGAATACTTAATTAAACTGGCGGTTCTTCCAAATACCTATTCCTTGTACAGGAAAAGAATGCTTAATTCAAAGCTGTTCACTTCATTTATTGACAACATCAGTGCTAACACACCCTTTTGGCACTTACCCGGCTATAAGAGAAAAGCTAGCCAACCATTATTTTGTGGGCGGCCGTATTTACTTTCGTATGCTTAAGAGGGTATCATTCGAAAACTTCCATGTATCAATCCTTTACCAAGCCAAAAACGATGGCTTGGTTGTTGATTTTCTCAAAAATACATCAATCGTAAGGAAAATTGCACAGTACGTCCTCACCAAAAAGCGTTTTTAAATTTGTTTGTCTTGATTGAAGCATTTTCTTGAACTAGACCGCACAAACCCACCGAAAAAATTACAATATTGACTTGCCTTGGCTTACACCTCGAATGTGTCGGGTTATAACAGAAGAGGATAAACCTTAGGACAAATATAGGCACTCTGTGCAAAGGTTGTCAGAATGAGGTAACTAGGTTTTTTTATTATAAAAAGGATTCTTTCACGTTAATTTTTTTTCATAACAATTGGCACGAATCTGTGAAATATAGGTCCACGGACACAACATTTCTAGGTGCCTATCTTTCCAAAGCTGTCGACGATTTTGTAAGCATTTTACAAATCAAATCGTGCAGATAATAATTATATGTTCATTTCGCTGAAACAGCGTCGGTTGAGCATTTGACGTACATTCATCATTCTTATAATTCTTGCAGTTTACGTTTGCAGTATTGTTTTCTTTGCAACACATCGTTACACAGTCAGCTCATTATTGAGAGAAACGCCATATTACTCTATTAAGCAGAAAGGTGCCGTTGTTGTATTGGTCATCTGATGAAAACTGTCTCCGTACACGAGTTAAAAAATAACCTGTGAAACGATATACAGTCAAACCCGTTTACAGCGATCTGCAATATGCACCGCGATTAGTTCGATATATCCAATAGTACGATATAGGCGAACCCGCCTATAACGAGCTTATTGTTACGAGTTCGTAATCCGTGGGAGCCCCCCCCCCCCCCCCCCCTCCTTCACCAACTCTGCCATCCGCGTATGCAGAAACGAACACCGTATAGTAGCCATTATCATACCAAAATAATCCATTTATTGCAAGTATTAAAGCTACTTTCCGCCTTAACTGCCCACGTTGCAAAAAAAAAGCGGTGATTTTTGTTTTCACTTTTGTTTTGGCGGCTTCAACCAGCATAGCATTCTCTACGCGAAACGTTGTTTGCACGTACCAGTTCGAGTCCGCGTCCTCAAAAATGTAAGAAGCATTGGCGGAGCACATCGACGGCCGAAAGCGCTTCATTATAAGCGTCGGACGGATTTCACTCGCGACATCATCGTGAACGTTTGCGAGCTCTTCCCACAGTTCACCGATGCTGCTGTCTTTGTCCGGACAACGATAGAATACTTAAGTATTCTTCCATCGTGGTCTGGACTCGCTGAGGGCGGGTTCCGTCGCGAGTCCCGCGCGTACGAAACAGTTACGGAAAGTATTGGGCGTCCTGTCGCTCCGTGCGAGGCGCAATGTCTCAGTCGCGGGTCTTGCTCCGTGGTGGCGGCAAATCCACATCTCAATCGCCGCTCCGAGGTCATGCATTTCGGCGGCCATTCTAGGCGCCCACAGTTCGATATATCGGATGTAAACTTCCTTATAAGGAATATGTTTCCCATGTATTTTTGTAACTGAAATATTTTTGTTCGGTATATAGCATAATTCGCTCTATCCGGGTTCGTTATAGCCGGGTTTGACTGTAATGTGAACATGAACCTCCACAGTAGCTGCCATGCGTTCTACCAAGTGTGCTATACAGCAAGCTTCCAGTGTAGAGCAGAACTTGTCCTTTATTTCTTCGGAGCTCATACACAGTTGATCATTCTTCAGAATTTGGGCGATGTTAGACAGACAGTACCTACTGCGCGATATTCTCAAAAATTATAAAGAATAGGAAACATAAATCTCAAAAGTCATATGAATTGGAAACCTAAAAGTTACAAGGTAGTGTAGGTGGGATGGCATGTGAGCAGAATAGGTAGGATGCAGTGAAAGCAACCCGTTCTCGTCTCGCCACATTATATTTGCGTAGAATAACTGTCCAACGAATCTTGCAGGCCTAATAGCAAAAATATTAAGCATTTTTGGAATCGTGTTCGGGTAGTCTAAACGGGTGGTCACATCCGAAAGCTTTTCTTTCCCCTTTCAGCCTTACAATTTTTGGTAGAATAAAGGTGCGTTGCTGTGTCTTTTCTTCATGTTTTACACTGTATAAGTTCAAAAAGAAAACCCTATGCTGATAGTGCAAGCATTTATTATGTTCATTAAGTGCATTTGTAGTTGAGGGCTCAACTCACGCCGTTATTTTCATGCTTATAGGTGCCGGCATCCCAGTGGAGCAAGCTGATTTTATCGCCGATAACAATGCAAGCTGTTTGCCATCACCGAGTCACCCATACAGCAGCCTCGTGTCTTGGTCCTCCCACACGTTGGTAAACTACGCCGCAGCCTGCGCCGCAGACAACTCTGGTCGATATCGCACGCAGCGCCCTCATGCCGATCGTCTACTTAAAAGATTATGAACCAACGGGATTTTCAGCAGAGGGCTCAGCTCCCGGCGTTATTTTCGTGCTTATAAGCGCCGGCATCCCAGCGGAGCAATATGCTTTCATAGCCGATAACATTGCAAGGTGATTGCAGTCCCCGGGTCACCCATCCGTCAGCCTCGTGCCTTGGTCCTCCCACACGTTGATGATCTGCGCCGCAACCTGCGCCGAAGACGACTCGGGTCGACATCGCACGCAGCGCATTCATGCCGATCGCCTGCTAAAATGATCATCGACAGTGAACCGTAGGGATATGCAGCAGAGGGCTCAGCTCACACCGTTATTTTCATGTCTAGAGGCGCCGGCATCCCAGTGGAGCAAGCTGCTTTCATCGCCGATAACATTGCAAGCTGAGTGCAGTCACCGAGTCACCCATCCATCAGCCTCGTTTGTTGGCACTCCCACACGTTGGTGATCTCCGCCGCAATCTGCGCCGAAGACGACTCTGCCGATCGCCTACTTAATAAAGGATCATCGACAGTGGACCAAGGGCTCAGCTCGCACCGTATTTTCATAGAGGGCTCAGCTCACCCCGTATTTTCATAGCTGGGTGTGTAAAGCCTAGCGCTTTATTAACACATCCAAACTTTTTGCTGCAAATCCCAAGTGAAGTGTAATAAATTACGGGTGTTGATCTGTCTGCGTACCGTCCGAGGATTTGTTGTTTCTTGGCACGTAGTAAATTGAACACTTCATATTCACCAATATGTTTATGGCCTCTGTTACTCCATGATTGTTGTCCTTCCGGAAAACGGTGTTTCTTGGTTTTGTTCTTTGTCGCCCATTTGATGATCTGCGCGGGAGATAATGACACCAATCCTAGTCCAGAAAAAATAAGCCAAATTATTTCTCTCCCTAAAGACCTAGCACAGTCAAATGAAGAACTTCACAAGGACACGTCAATAAAGCTGAAGTACATTCAAACGAACGTTACCGACGTTAAAAGGCGGCTCAGTGAAGTCGAAGGCAAACTAAGCGCAATCGACAACCTGCGTCAGGATGTCACCAGTGTTAACGAAACCGATAAGAATCCCAGGTACAGCTGCAGATCATTAGGACTAAACAATCCGTACATACCGAAGTTGTAGTGGACGACTTGAATACCCGAATGCGAAGAAGCAACATGATTTTCAAGAGAATTCCCGAGAAAACAGATGAAAAATGGGCAGACACAGAACGTTTGATTACGGAAGTCGTGTCCACATATTTAGGCATCCAGGCAGGGAAAATCGAGCGAGCGCACAGCGTGGGCTAGCCCAAACCACAACAAGGTTGACCAATTGTGATAAAATTCCTTAACTACAAAGATAAAAACAACATTCTAAGGAACGCCTCCAAGCTAAAAAAGTTAAAAGAACCTCACGTATAGATTGCGGAAGACTTCTCGCGAGGATTACAACTTGCCTGAAAAAACTGCGAGACTTCGCTCTGGAGAACGAACCGTACCAAAGATGAGAAGTTCAGGGTTGTCTTTGATAAACTTCTTTTCGGAAACAAGTGTTATAAATTCGACTGAGCAAAATTAAGATAGTCTGTCTTCAAAGTCACGAAGAAGCTATGGCAAGCATGCCACCTACACACAGAGTGTGTGTAGTCCACCTAGTCCAGAAAGGGAAGATGATCTTAATGGTGACTGACATAAAACCGTTAATGTAGCAAATAATTTATCAATTTTAGTTTGCAATTTTCGTAGTATGCTCCCAGAGCAAGATCAGTTATGTGCATTTCTAGAATCATGTTCGGCAGACATTGTTCTGGCCACAGAGACATGGTTGAACGCCGACATCAACGATACCGAACTGTCACTCTCTAAAGCATTTACGACATTCAGGAGAGACCGAGTGGCCGCACGTGGCGGTGGAGTGGTATTGCCGTAAAACTACGTTTCGTGCACGCGTTGTTCCAACAAGTTCCGATATAGAAATTTTGTGGGTTCCGATTGAGATGTGCCCTCCTGTAACTTGTGCCGTCGGGGGGTGTTACCGCCCATCCAATTCCCCTCAAGAATTCAAAAAAATTTTAAATGACTCTTTAAGCGCTATCTAGGACAAATACCCAGCATCACCAATTATTGTAGATGGTGATTTTAATTATCCTGCAATCAATTGGCCATCCTAGAAACCCCTGGGCGGCAGAAGAAAGAAAGAATGCAAGGAATTTTAAATGTGCTTTCTTTATTTGATTTGCAACGAATAGTTTGTGAGTACACATGTGGCGATGCCATTTTGAATATGGTATTAACAACCGAGCCGGAAAAAATAGCTGTTCGTGTTTCGAAATCTATTAGTGATCACAATGTTCTCCAGTGTGAACATGCCTAAAACATAACAAACCTGGGCAGCCAAAGAAAACTATCTACAATTACGCACGTGCAAATGTTGATCTGATCCTCCAAAAGTTTTCTTCATTTTGCGTTGAATTTGTATGCACAATGCGTAACCGCAATGTAATGATAACTGGTTCTGTGTCAAAAACAAACAAATAGAACGTAAGCATAAGCACATTCCCAAGATCGAAATAATTTCACCAGCTCAAAGCACATGGTTCACGTCACACTAAAAAGAGCAATAAATAAGAAGCAACGCATGTACTCAAAATCCAAGGCCTCTAACTCGGATAGTGAATAGGGAACGCTACCGCGAAGCATAAAAAACTGCAAATCTTTAATTAAAAATCCCATAGAAACATTATACAATAATTATATTGTCAGCAGTTAAAAATAACACAAAACAATTTGCAATATACTCCATCCCAAACGGGACTCACAAGTTAGTATAGATATAGTAAAAGAAGGCGAATTACTTCTACCATCCGAAGTTGCGAACAACTTAACTCTTTTTAGCTCTGTTTTCACAAGTGAAAGCCCACTACCACTTGAACTCCAACCAGCATCTATTTCGGCTTTTATGAGTGGCATTACCATCACACCGGAAGGAATTGAATGTGCCATTGATCGACTTTCGAATATTTCTGCGCCAGGAACCGATGGAATTTCTCGAAAACTGCTCAAAATGAATAAACCAATTATATCTTGTATCTTAGCCGCCATTTTTCAACAGTCACACGACACCGGTATCATACCAGATGACTGGGAAAACGCACGCGTTATACCCGTATTGAAATCCGGCAACCGATCAGAACTTTCAAATTATAGAGCGATCTCCTTAACAAGCGTAACGTGCAAAATTCTAGAACAGATATCATCAGCCGTTATGACATATCTTACATAGAACAGATTTTTTATTGACCAGCATGGATTTCTCCGAGGGCGTTCGTGCGAAACCCAATTTTTTAAGCTTGTAACCGACCTACATCAGGCCGTTCATGACTCATCCCAAAATTGATGCCACATTAATCGACTTTGCAAAAGCATTTGATGAAGCACCTCATAAACGCCTAATCATGAAACTTCCCCAGCTTAACATAAACAGCAACGTTCTTAATTGGATTGCAACATTTTTAAGCAAGCTCTATCAATACGTGTCAGTAAATGACAAGAATTCCCCCTTAACAGAAGTCAAATCAGGAGTACCTCAGGGCTCTGTACTGGGACCAATTTTATTCTTGGTTTACAATAATGACGTAAGCAAAACCTTAAGTTCTAATGTTTGGCTATTCGCAGATGATTGCGTAATTCACAGAAAAATTAACAGCTATGAAGATTGTAATGCTTTACAGACCAACCTGGATAATATTGTTAACTGGTGCGAGGATTGGCAAATGCAAATAAATGCTTCCAAAACAAAAGCTGTGACATTTACCAGGTCTACTAACATGTACCTAAATTCGTATTTTATTAATAACACAGTGATCGAAAACGTTTCTACGCTAAATTATCTGGTTGTCTATTTGTCGTCCAAGCTTACGTGGAATAAACATACTGATGCGATAATTTCCGAGTCAAGTAAAACAGTCGGTTTCATCAACCGAAATTTGTATTTCGCTTGTCAGTCAACAAAACATTTAGGTTATACTACATTACTACGATCCAAACTTGAGTACGCGTCTAATATTTGGAATCCAAACCAGGCATACTTAACAAACAACTGGAGGCCTTGCAAAATACAAAACTCAAACGGCACGTCCCATTACTAAGAACTATTCCCTCACATCTAGCATAACTGCCATTAGAGAATCTCTACTGCGGCCCTCCCTCGAAAAACGAAGAATACTAGCATTACTATCTCACTTCCACCGGCTTTATCATAGTGCGTCGTCATTTGCTGCATCGCATATAAAACCTGCCCATTGCATTTTTCCGCGTCTATATCCCCCTTTAAAAGTCCTCCCCTTGTTTGCCCGTACTAATCTTCTTCGTAAATACTCGTTGTTCTTGGCCAGCTTTCATTGGCATCGATTACCAGAAGAGATTGGCACAATTCAGAATAACGATTTGTTTGTAAGCCATTTGAAGCAGTTTAATGTATAGATAGCTAAAATTATCACAGCCATGAACTATGTAATATGTGCGCTTGCTTTGTATTTCCTTTCCATCTACTTTTTTGTTTTTTAGTTTTCTATCTTTTCCTGTTACATGCCCTCTCTTGACTGCGTTTGCTCTTGAATTGAAATGTATCCAAGACATTGTTCCCCCCTCCCCTATGCAATACCCTTCGGGGCCTTTGGGGTATCTGAAAAAAATAACCAGGTCGTCTTATAAAAAACATTCTTTAAACGAGAAATAACTGCATGTTTGTTAAAAACCAAGAATACCTCTGGGCCACAAAACAAAATATAAGTGTTGGTGCAAGCATTTACCGATTTACAGGCATTTTGACTAATCAGGATTTCAGTTATCTGTACCGTCCCTCCGTAATGGTTTCGCTAGAGTAGGGTCATCATTTTCTTAGCATCCGACTCAACAAACACGCAATTATGGTGACGTTTTTCCGAAGACTCAACTCCAAATAACCCTTCACCAGAAAATTTGCAGTTTCACCTTTATATGCGACGATGTAGCGAATATTTTGCGTGACATCTTCAATTCAAGAAACCAGATATGAAAAGTTTAGAATTCGCAATCATACATGCTCTTATCGATATTGTTGAACGCCTGTTTAAAGTGCATCAGTAGCAATGCAAAGGGTGATGCTAAGTCTGTCTTGGGCGTGTTTTCCGGAAATCCTAGTACTATAAAGAGGAAAAAAGACATCTCATTTGTTACACAGCCAACACAAAAGTAATGGTTGTGTGACAAAGAAAAAAATGACCATTCTAATTATGTGATCCCATTTTACCTATTGCCGTTATTGCGCATGACGCACCAGCTTCCACTGCTCTCTCATGCCATCCCTGCTTGCGCGGGGCGGAACAAACAACACGTTGATTATACCTGGCTGCGACCATCATGACATTGTGCTAAAGCCTGTGGATGTACCGTATTACGTGTGTTTTTATTTTTAAAGCAAAGCTTTCTACCTCTACCAGCCAATGGTGCTTTCTTTGCGTTCGGGAGAAGAAACGCCCAAAGCGGCTGCGGAGGGAAGACCAGTTTTCACTCACGGGGCACGGTGTAGATGGCGCGACGAATTTACCCAGCATTCCCTGCGCACAGCATTGCCGGCATGAGCCGGCGGGCGCATCAGCAAAACCCTGCTTCGTCATCTTCATTAGAGACGGTTGTTTTGGCGCTGTTTAGGCGCAGCTTCGTGTCCATTGCACGCTGCCTTCGCATGGCTTGATTAAATTGTTCGACATCACCTCTTCGGTAACCTGGACATGGCTGAATTAGGTGGTAGTATGGCAAAGATACGTTAACGATTGGTATGCAGGGCACAAAAACTATATGTAGAGATCACAAAGAGATATCTGGCCGGTAAACAAACACTACCTTTAGCGCACTGCTTGCCACGATTGGGACACCGTTTTCTAAATTTGTGAACAACAATTTGGTTGTGTTTTAACAGAAATTAGATAAGGCGAAAGGAGCATCTGATTTTGATAAATAGCGATTATAAGAGTTCTCTCAGCTTTCTCGCAATTTTCAAGCTTAACTAACTAGTTTAAATTGGTATAAATGAGAGTCACTAAGCTCACATGCCGAATTGTTTCGGTGCCCGCGCTTGTGTCGCAGGGTGATGTAGCTCCGAGCTAGCACGTCGGGTTGGTCAGGTTGCACTGTCTCACCCTCCGAATGACGCTCCTAGCCGTTTTCGTTCTGCCGACGCACGTCCAGGCTACCGAGACGGCTTCCGCCACTGTAGCCCTGTCGTGGCCGACGCTGCTCGTTTAAGGAATGAATGATTTACTCGTTGGAGGAATGAAATAGCAGTATTTGGAGCAAAGAATGCAGTCGGGAAGCCCAGGACAACAGCGGGTGAAGGTGAATAGGGGATGCCTTCACGCTGCAGGCTTCCTAAATGCCGATGGTGATAATGACGATGAGTAGGTCTTGAACTTGTTTCTTCCTAACGAATTTCAATAAAACAGAAAACAATATAGTCTCCTAGCACCAAGAAAGTGTATGTAAAAACAAAACCGGGAGGGGCAATTATACCCCCTTTGAAAATAAACAGGCAGCGCCAAGCAGAAGAGCAAAGACAGCCACCCCCACCCCTTTGAAAAGAAACCAATGCACGCCATGACAGTCATGGCACTGATACAGTGACCCCGCATGTAACTCTCCTCTACCAAAAATATGGATAGAACAATTATACGCAAGAAGCGGCGGTATGGCAGGCTCAAGTTCATTCGGGGACAGTTTAATTATGATGATACCACAGTAGACAGCGACTCCGGGATGCACTAAAGCACGAGGCCTCAATTGTCGTAGTTGACTACTCTGGCAATCTTTGTGACTGCATGACCCTCCAAAATACATGAACAAAAAACGGGAAGTTGCAGCCATCCTTTTGGCAATCGGAATAGCAGATGTATCAAATGAACGCATAACATCATTATTGACTCAAAAAGAACATTACGCAGATTTCTCGAGGCAGAATAGTACGTGCTGCGGTATGATATTCCCATACGTAATGCAGAAAGTTAACAACGTCGCCTGGACAGCCGGATCCAATCACGATCCAATAGCCTGAGAGCGAACGACGCACTATGCAAGAGGCCGACAAACTCACATACCGGGTTCTTTGTGACCATGACTACCACGCTTCCCTCTTCGGAAAACCTTAAGAACGAATCCTCATCGTTTGCCTAGGGACACCATTATAACTCTCGCTACAAAGAGGTCTCAATGGCGAAGAATCACAAGCTCTGTGGACGAAAAACCAAAAACGTTATCAAAAAATCAATGCGCCTTAATGTGTTCGGTAGGTACATCAGATATAAACTTATACCTCTCCTAACATAGGAGAAACATCCACCCTCTTGCGCGCAAACTCGCCGTGTCCAAGGGTATGGCCCGGGGAGAACAACTCAAACATAACATATTCCACTTCTTCGAAGCATGGAAGGCAGATTTCAACAGCCCGTCACCTCAAGATCAGAGCGATCTGATTGAGAGGGCAAGGCAGGGAGCAGCTGTATCTGGTGCCGTGAATTCAGGTTCCACGTATGTTGTCTGCCGTCTCTTTCGTGCACCACCCCCGTTTTCATAAACCGCAACAATTGGTTCGTGAACAACTGTTTCTCCCTCTCTCTTTCAGAGAGAGACAAAGGAAGGGAGAGAGAGATCTTCTCTCTCTCTCTGAAAAAAAGCAATGTTGTTCAGCCCGGCCTAGACCTCACTGTATAGACATATTGATACACTGACACGGTATCCTTCTCACTCAAACTGACCAACACCTTGCGTTTGCAACCTTACATGCTCACATTTTAAACCACAGAAGCACACAGAGCCTTTCTGTTTTGTAGGACACGGCTATTAAAAACCATGGTCGCGTCTTTCTGTTTTCGATAAGCTTTCGAGCTTGTGAAGCATAGGTCAGAAATGCAGTAGCTGGGTACACGAACGCTCCGTGGGAGTCAAAGTACTGCTATCGCACCTTACATCGTAGGATACGAACGTAGACGTCTCTGCAACTTCTTTCATTGCTACTGCTGCTGGTGCTGTTGGTCTGTTGGATGCTGCGTTGCCGTTGGTTTGTTTTGACAAACAGGCTTATGTCAACGCGCCAAGGAACACCCATGACGGCTAGTTAATTTTCGAAGATGTGTGACGAGATGAATGAAGCCTTTCGTAAGGAATTTCAGGCATTCTGTGAAAAAAGTGATAGCTAAATGCAGGAGAATAAGAAAAGCGCGCAATTCATGAGTGATAACCCTGACGAGGTTCTTGTCGAAATGAAGGCTGTCAGACACTCGATGGCAGAACGTAAAAATAAAGGGTGTTCCACGCAGTTCAAATGACACTCTCCAGAGGATGGTTGAGAAGATTGGGCAGGCAATTGCGGAACCGATATATCTTGAGGATGGTGAATTGTGCCACCATGTACCAACAAAACATGTCCCATCTGTTCGTACAAGTTAAACACCAATCGAAGTGCAACTTTTATCTGCAAAAAACACGGGAAGAGCGGATCAGCACAGTTGACATCGAATTCACCGAAAGAGCCCCAGTGTTCGACAAAGAACATCTGCCCGCAGTTGAACCGGCTGATGGGCGTGACAGTGTGCCAGAAAAAGCAAGCTAGTTGGAAGCATGCCTGGTGTCGGGAAGGTGAGATTTTTGCTAAGAAAGAAGATAGCTCAAAGAAGACCCGTATCGTGAACAAGCAGGACCTGGTGAAAATTGTGTAAGTTAGCGCGGAAGTAATGCGTGTGAGTATTTAGCCACGGCGGAACACTTAAAACTTTCCGACACATGCACTCTTTCAAACATAAATCTGAATATCACCTTGCTAACAATTTTTCACGTTAATGCGCAATCATCTCGGAACAAATACGAAGTATTCGTTCACTTATTCCAGAGCTGTACATGCAACTCTGACACTATTATGCTTACTAGAACATGGAACACCAAAGAGACTGGCGTACCTATCATATTTGAGTATACGTTTTTTAAATGTTTCGGTAAACAGAGGTGGTGTTGTTTTTATTGCCATGAATAACGCCCTTCCTGCCTATACTGTGCCTGAATTATCTTTTATAACAGGTGATTTGGAAGGGCTGAAAATCTAGCACGCAGCGTTCTTAATATAGGTCGGCTACCGCCCAACTCAGGGTTACGCTGCACCGTCTTTTTCAATTTTTAGATGATTCTTCTGACTATGGATCTTGATTCGGATATGACCTTATCTTGGGTAGCGACTTTAATGTTAACCTACTTGGGTCTTCTGCTATTAGAACGGAGTAAAAATTTATTGTAAGTGAATCATTTTAGCAGTGTATGAACGACCCCACACATATCACAGCTTCACGCAAGTCTTTGCTTTATCGGCTTTTACCCGTAATTGAACTCGATAATGTGTGGGCTGGAACAACGGCGCTTGTATAATCTTTGTCTAACGCATGAGCGACAATGGCTAAACAGCCACTCTCCTGATGCTCTCTCTTACCCTTTCCCGCTCCGCAGCCTTCCTACATGCTTTCATGTCCATGATCCAGCGCCGTTTCTTGGAAACTATGCAAAATAGTTGACAGTTTTTTTAGCGTTCCAGTGGCGGCGCTCCCACGCCTTCGAGGCAAGCTGACAGACACACGCTGCAGAAGTAGGTGCAGTGTTCGCGACTCGCAAGCACAGACGTAAGGGCGGGACGTCCGCCGGCACGCGCCCCATAGTGGACGAGGGCCTGAACAAAGCGTCTCTACTGTTGCCATCGGAAAGCGGCGACGAGTTATTCAATGTTTATACAGGCGGCGTTGGCTGGAACGATGAGCTGCGCTATAAGCGACCATTTAGCTATATATATAGCACTTGAGAAAGCTTCCGAAAACCGTAAACGAAGACATATTATGCCCTATTGAAATATTACCCAGGCCACGCTGACTCGTTTCCGGAACTTAGTAGAGAATGAAGTGTGCGAAGATGTTTCCGGCGCAAATGACACTGAACGTTCTTGCAACACATTGTTCACTAAGTTGGAAAGCCAACTGGTGAAGCCCATAAATGTAGCCAATTGGAAACAAATATTTTCACTGAAAAAGTGTTAATCTAGGTCGTGAGCGGACAAGCCTGAGGTAGCAAAGAATGCGTAAAAATGATACCAGAAAAAAACGCTCTTTCTCAAAATTTATGAACACCAGAGATTTAAGCCATTTTCCACGCTTCAGAAAATGTAGAAACAAACTAAACAAAACAATCTACCACTCTAAAAAACTGTACCTAGGCGATAGTTTTCCCCTAGCATATTGGCTACTCCTTACAAAACCAGGAAACAGATAAATTGTTGGCTGGGTCGTTGAGTGCCACACGGCGTACTGATAATTCAGAATGGGTAAATAATACCAGATGTGACTCTTTCCAGCATGCTTACGAGCACATTTTTAACTTGATATAACGGAGCAACATTAATACACCGTACACCTATCTTCCTGAACACAGCATGCAAAGTTTCCATTTACAGTTTTTGTAGCCTAAAAAACTCTCCGAAACAGGAAAAGCGAATATGTCGATGGTATTCAAATACGGTGGTTAAATTTATGCTGGGGTTAAGAACGCCCATTATAACTTATATCAAATATCTTATTATATCAAATATCTTATAACTTATATCAAATATCAAAATCAAATTTCGCTTGATTTTTGCTTGATGGTGGTGTGCGCACGTATGGACATGGATAGACATTGGGAGGTCGTAAGGTACTCTGCACAGTTACAGGCGAGGGAGTAAGCCGTTTGGCTATAGTCTGATGAACCAGACCGAATCCTGTCGGTTCCTGTGTGATTTTCGGCGAGTGTAAATGTTATGTGCCCGGACGCGGAATGACTTTGTGCGGTCCTAAGCTACTTCGCACCTAAAACGACTTTACAACTATGAACCCGTGTAACTGCTGCCAACTTTCTTAAAGGCATAAAAATTTCTTCGAGAATTGCAGCCTTTTGTGATACGCTTCTTATTTTGTCGGAAACACTGTATTGATTACGACGAGGAAAACCTACCACACATGCACTACGTGAACAAAAAGAAATCATATTGTACGGTTTTAGGTCAAAGCTACTAAATATTGATATTTTTGTGTACTTTTCTAAATTGTGCGACAAACTTAATCATGCGACGTTAATAGCGAAACTGGCACGATATGGTACCCGAGTGACGGCTATTAATTTAATCAGACGTTACTTGAAGTTTCGTACTCGGCAGTGTGTTGTCATTAACAAAGCCCATTCCAGATTTCTTTCTATCAGTGCAGGGGTTCCACAAGGCAGCATTTTACGGCCGTTACTATTTGTCGTGTACGTCAAGGACATTACCAAAATAAATCCAGATACAAAATGTGTAATATATGGGGATGACACTAGAATTAGCTTGTGCAGCAAATACACATTGGAAAACTGCATAAATAAAGCATGGCTAACTCCCTAGCTATGAACATAATAAAAACTCAGATCAGTTTTTTCAGATATAGAAATACATTGCGAATTTATTCGTTCGTGGCTTTACAATGCCCTCTGTTCCGAATATGAAAACCCTGGGTGATACATCAAAGGTGCATTTATATTGAGGCCCGCATATTGATTCCGTTACAATTGATGTTTCGAAGTGTTGTGGGGCTATAGGGAAGGTCCGCCACTTTGTTCCGCAAAATCTGACATTGCGCATTTACAGCTCATTGTTTTAGAGTCAACTAACGTGCGCTCTATGGGTGTGGGGCAACTGCACGAAGCCATCTAAATAAACTGCAAGCCTTGGAAAAGGAGGCGTTCCGTGATGTATTAAACGGCTCTCGTGTTTCGCCGTTTAAGCCAATACCGCGATCTGAAAATTGTTCCATTTAACCATCTATGATCATACCTGCTTGTACGACCCTACACATAGGAAATAAAGACTGGTAGTAGATTCTTCGAAGATATGGTTGAATTATCAAATACCGCAAGAACTCGAACGCTCCTTCGCATCCCACATTAACATTACCCTCTCTCCAAGACAAACTACCGAAAGAAACGAGTGCCATATCAGCTGCCTAACACTTCAGTCAACTACACCTATGTAATACACAGCGAGAAAACCTAAAGGGACCCTGCACCACTCTGAGCAGTGGGAGTAAACTTGCGCGACGCTTAGCTTATACTACAAGAAATATCGCAGCCAAATATTAGAGGTGGACGTGAAGCAGTGATCGCGTAAATCGCTGTGAAAGACGCGGAAAAACCAAGCGCGCTCTCTTCCGTTCTCCTTATGCACGACTGCCATGGCCTAAACGAGACGTCATTGAGGCCGTGGCTGTCCCATCGGCTGTAACTTGTCAACTTCACGGCTAATTTCTCGACTTTCTTTTGACGATACCTCGCGTCAGCGCTGTGTGCGAGCCTCTTCTATGCCTGAACCTGTAGGCACGGTTTTGCCGTTTTTTTTGTGCTTTGAGTGCACGCGGAGTTTGCGTAATGAGCTCAATACTGCCTTTTCAACCAGACCACTTGACAACAAACGTTTTTTGCTTCAAAAACGCCCTACCAGCCGGAGCGCTTCCTTGGGAGCAACCACCAATGCTTGCTTTTTTGGGGCACCACACCCGAAATAAACCCGTCCACGTTGCGGAGAAAAGGATAAAACTCCCCGGCCTGTGATATATCGAAGACCGCGAGAGAGAACGCCGTGAGCCCCCTCCCCCTCTCTGCGACAGAGCGCGCCGCTTTCGTCGCGCTGTTCGCTGCCGAGTCGAGAAGGAACGATTATACGCGATTCCTTATCGCGCGTAGTTTCGGTGATAGTAAACGAATTTTCATAATTCTTGGCGGAGGATATTGCTCAGACAATAGACTTTACCCCAAAAGACATTCCTAGTAGTCGATGGTACGTGTTGCAGGGTTCCTTTAAAGCTAAATCGTGGTAGCAATGCATTGTTGATTTGGCGCTCGTCTGGTAAATGTGCATACGTGTTCTCTGTACTTGCATTGCCGCTTGTTTTTATGTTGCACCAGGCCAGGGTCAAAGTTTTCAAATTCTCTAGGATGTTTTTAAGGTGCCTATTTGTTTCGTATGGACTGTGCATTGTATACCGTACTTTAGAAATTAATCTGTCCATTTTCTTTCTTTCATTTCTTTTCATGTTTTTTTACACTTGGTTTGTCGACTGCGGTTCGACTACTTTCTGTTAATTTTTTGTATCATATGACGCTTTGTCATATAAAGCCAGCTGTGCCGCGCTACCCTCGACGTCCCACACGAGGCAGGGTCCTCGTAAAGCCAGCGCCTGCGGTGGCATTTTGATGTCAATCCTCGCAACATGTGATGTAAATGCACAAATGAATAAACATGAACTTGAAACTTCAACTTGGGTACGTTGCCAAAGGAACTCCATGCTCTGTGCCTCCAGCAGTTTAAATTCCCGCAGGCGTCCGCTGCTACCGTATCGTTTGAACAAGACCCTCAACCAGTCATTTTAAAGACGGACCTGGTGCCACAACTCAGACATGAGCACCCTATAAATTCTTCGGCCTTGGCCCCAAGACGGTTTTTTGAGTTCCAAACAGTAGTTGCACTTCCAGTGGCAGCACCTTCAGCTTGAGGCACTAGGAAAATAGTTTCGACCGGCAATTAGAAACAGCGGTTAGTAACCACATGAATTAAAAACCACATGAAATTAGAAACCACATGAAATTATACATGACTTATCTAAACAGAAACAACCACAATAAAAACTAATCTGATTCCCCAGGGAGGTGGCTCAGGGGAATGGGATTAAATTTTTGTACCTAAAACTCAGACTCGCAAAGGACAAAAGTGTTGTATGTACAACTCAATAACTGAAAAAAGCCTTCTTCCATATGAGAGCACGCATTACAACCTCACAAAGAGGGGAATAGCCACCACATGCGTTAATCCCGCTTTAGCGAAATCCTGTGAGAACAATCTTATTGCAAGTCTTAGCAGTCAGACTACCCGCTCGGAAGCCGCCCGAGTCTCTCCCAGCGTTATGACGAGTGTGTGCAAAAGCATCCTGCAGAAGATGCAAAACGATAAAAAAGAGAAGCAGCAGAAAGGAAAAAAAAATCAAAAAACACGTAATGCCGTACATCCACAGGCTTTCGCACAATATCAAGAACGTTGCAGCAAGGTATAATGTGCGTCGTGTGTGTTCCGCCCATGCAAGCTGGCTAACGTACGCCCTATGATGGCCAATAGGCTGCCTGGTATATGCTCAAAGAAGCATCCTACGTTCTATTTTATATGTGTTCATATCTGTAACACACAGAAAAGCCTACAGTGTAGTTTAGAGGTTTGCCCGAGGCGTTACGCAATAGGGTGCATCTCGTTCTAGACGTTTTGAAGCCGTTTTTACTGATTATTCCACATGTGCTGTGCTTGTTGTTATATTGCCGCTATCTGGGTCACCGGGAACTACAGCAAGCCACACTGCAAGGCTAACTGCACGATCATTTTTTCTTAGCAGAGCACTAGTAGAATGTACTGTGTGTTTCGCAAAAAAGCTTTCCTTACTTCTCATTTAGATTATAATAACAAAAAGGGAAAGAGAACTCTGACGGCGAGAACAAAAGTTTCGTAATAAATGTTTTTAGATATGACAGCCCCAGTACACCGCCGTTTACAGTCAAATCTAAACTGAAATAGTTTCAGAAATTAAGACAGCGGTCTACACATAGACCTATGTGACTTAATTCGGATTGAAACTTTGAATCGGTAATGTCTTCCCGTCTTTTTCTGAAAAAGGAATATTAGAAGTGAATTTATCATAAAAATGATAAACAGTTGTTTTGACAACTAATTTTTTATCTGGAAATATAAGGTAAGAGCACCCGTCGAATGATGCCTATACATCACATATCGACTGCATAATATGAGACCCTTGTTGGCATTTTTAAGTTATTGACGTCATAACTCTAAACTTGGAACCACCAGGCGGGAAAGCAAAAAAAAAAGAGTGGTTGGCATCCCAGGTAAATAATATCCATATCTCGCTAACCGCAAATGTGCAGTAATTTCGTTGTTTGAATTGTTATTTTCTATGCAGACAATAAAAAACAACATTCAGAGTCCAGTTAGCAGGATTGCTTTTGCAGCAAAGGGAAACAATAATTACATAACAAGCTTACAATATGGTGTTATCAACAGCTTTCCAATATTCAGTGTCATTATTCAGTCTCCAGTTGTCAATAGTTTGTCCAGAGGCCTTCAATCTTTCAATATATTTTTCCGCTTCCTCCATCAAATTGATCATTTTTGTCATATCTGAATGAAAGACAAAAGAGAGCGTGTCCGTGTTCATAGTTACTAATGCATTGGGTAGGATCAGAATGTATTTGTTCAGTGTTTACTAAATGCTCAATTAGCTGGAAACGCCAACCAAATCGCTATGCCCCAACAACAGCTCTCGGAGCTCAAGGCACGTCTCGCACAATCACCCACTCCTTTCGACCCACCCCCCCCCACCAGCAAATATAAACTACCCGACAATTCCGCACTGGCACCCATTTTCTTTGCCCTTGATGACCCTAAACGACTGTTGCGAACCAAACTCATGGCCCTACAGGAAGACGTCACCTTGCTCTCGGGCCGCATCAAGTTATAGAAGACCGTAACGCTGAAAAAGTAAACTGCAAAAAGCACTGCCCCTCGAGTTCTACTCCTACACCCCCTACAGCCCTCCGCTTGCCGAAGCCATAGAGGAAGACTCGCACTGTTTATAATGCCTAAATGCATCCACCTCCCCGTCCTTTCACATGTGGCAATTGGAACTGTCGCTCTTTTCGCCGGAAAATATCGTCCCTCCACCAGCTCATTGCCCCTAATCCCCCAGCAGTACTCGACCCACAACAAGTAGAATTGAACAACCCCTCCCTCCGAGACTACATCACATTTCAAAATCCCAATTCGCCGCGGTCCGCAACTTTCTTGCACAATACCTGCCCAGCGCAACATCATCCGCTGACCACTGCAATTGACTGAATACTAGTACAACTCTTCCCTACTAGCAAGAGGGAACCAAGTGTTTTTATTCTCAGTGTGTAATCCGCTCCCTGTGACAGCCTCGAGGAACTGCCTCTACTCCTCCGGAATGTAATGAAAGTAGCGAAGCATAACAGATTAGTCAGCACCGGCGACTTTATAGCAGCGCACACTGCATGGGGTTACGCGCGCAATGCGAAATTTGGAACTACCCTCTGGGATGCAGCACATCGTCCCGGCTTTACTCTTTGCAACATTCCCCCTTATCCTAACCCGCCTCGGATCCAGCGTGACCTGGTATAGCACCCCGGGCCTCAGATTTGTTCGCAACGTCTCCCAATACACATGCAAATGCTTCCCCCATATTGTCGGAAGTAATCACAGCATCATTCACCTCACCATTTCGGGCATAACCAAGCCCCAGCTAGGCGTCGCCCGCCTCGCAGACTGGAAAGCTTTCCGAAATATTCTAGAAGCTCCGCCAAGGGGCAATTCGGACGTCGATGAATGGACGACCACGATTGAACGTGCTCTTCAAAAACGCACCAAACGAATCCCACTCGCGACCGAGCACCCCGCTGTAGATTCGCACCTCGATCACCTCTGGACAGCCAGGCACAGCCTTGTAACACGCTTGAAAGGTAATACAACAAACCGGCGCCTCATACGCATAGCTCGCCTCACAAAGCAAGCGGAAGAATACGCCAAACAATTCAGTCATCAGAATGGCATCAATTCGCTTAGTACGCGCAAACCCTGTCAGCTACTTCGATCACTAATGGGCACACGGGAGGAGACGACCACCACTCAACACCACATTTGCAGACTCATGCATGCCTTCCCAGGAGATGAACAAGGCCTCCTCAACACCTTACGACAAAAGTACGAACTTTCTCCCCACACTCCTCTGCCTTCTTATTTAAAGTATAGTGGTAACCCAAACGCAACGCTGGACGCGCCTTTTACCTACAAAAAACTCCAGGCAGCGATCCGCATCCTCAGGCACCACCCAGCACCAGGACATCACAAAATCACGAATCGTCTAATACGCAACCTTCCTCCTGCCAACTTCGACCAGCTCCTTAATTTCATCAATGATCATTGGGCACAAAGGACGCTTCCGCCCGCGGGGAAACGCGCGTACATCTCTCTTATCCCCAAACCTGGCAAACCAATACATATGCCCAACCTGCGTCCTATCTAATTAAATTCGTGCCTCGGGAAGCTGCTTGAACACATGCTACACAATCGCCTCGCGGCGTAGATAGAAGGTAACAACCTCTTCCCAACGACAATGTACATCTTCCGACCTGAACTGTCTATCCAAGCCGTCCTCCTGCAGCTCAACGAAGACCTTCTCACTAACCTTCCGAAGCATCAGAAGCACTTTATCCTCGCTCTCGACATCAAGAGCCCGTTTGACAACGTTTCCCACGAAGCCTTACTAAACAGCCTGGCCAATCTCCATGTTGTGGACACGACTATACAACAATGTGAGAGCTTTCCTTACCAACCGCACCGCTACTGTGGGGATCGTCCACTTACGCACACCCTCCTTCTCAGCGCTAACCCTAAGAACACCACAAGGTTCCGTCATTTCTCCTTTCCTATTTACCATAGCTCTCAAAGGACTGCCTCGGCTAGTGGACACCGTCCCATCCCTTCACCATGCACTATATGCAGACGATCTCGCCATATGGACCAACTCAGGTTCTAAGGGCGAACAAGAAGAATCACTTCAACGAGCCATAGACATAACTAGCACGTATCTCTCTAAATGTGGTCTGACCTGCGCCCCGGAAAAATCCGCACTACTAACCCTTCAGCCAAAAACTCGGGGAAACCACAAGGCGCCGAAGCCGGACCCGGTTGTTGCTATACAGACTTGCCCCGTTCCTGTAAGGTACTCGGACTCACAATCGCACCAGACGGCTCAGGCTCACACACCATCCTGAGACTTCAACTAACAGTTACTCAATTGGCACAACTAGTTAAGCCCATCACCACGTACTGTTCTCAAAGCAGCTGAAACTTCCCTTCTCGGTCAAGCTTTCCTCATCAGTCGCCTCACATACGGAGCTCCTTACCTGTCCCTCAATCCAGCAGAACATAGGAAACTGGACATTTTAATTCTAGTTTATTTTCCCCACTCACACCAATACGGTCTTGCTCTTACGCTTGGGAATAATCAATACTTGGACAGAGCTGTGTGAAGCTCACAAACTTCACAATTTCAACGCCTCAAGCTTACGCCCACTGGCTGCAGTACATTAGCTCGCCTGGGCTATCCGACCCCGACTCAGCCCCACCACCTGGCACGCCTCCCTCCACTACTGCGCGCTCGCATTAAAGTCACCCTGGTACCCGAAACATGCACCCAGGCCTACATGACGGTCGTCGCCCGCCCAAACCAACTACATCCGCACCCACTGCCGGCATCTTCCGGACACGCTTTACGTCAATGCATTCCCATACCCCAACCGATCGACTTACGCCGTTGCCGCTGTAGACAGCCAAAATCGTATCGTCGCCACTGCCTCCGCGTGAGCCTCAAACAAACT
>CM023451.1:27429476-27540574 GCA_013339765.2 Haemaphysalis longicornis | reverse complement strand
CCTTGTTGACAGTGTCGAGCTCCCTTGAATGGATGTCAAGCGTGCATGTAGCACTCTCGCCTCGTTCTGTGCGAGGCTACCTTGCAGGCTTTGCTGACTTTCGTTGATGAGCGTGTGGCCTGGGACCGGAGAACGTAACGTTCTTCTTGCGCCCGCGTTCCATCTTCGCCAAAGCACCCGGAGTTCCTTTTGGCTCACCCGTAGCACATCACAGGGTCGTTGTAAAGACGTTAGGGCGTGGTTTCGTTGATGTAAGTCCACGGCACGATGAATTCCCGGGTTTCGGCACCAGAATGTTGTCCGTGACGATGACGATAAGAAAAACACAAAAATATGCACTTTAGGTGAGCTAAACAACGTATTTAATCTAAGGAAAGGAACGTTACACAAATGATGCTGCTTCTTTGGGGCTTGGACGGCGACTGGCGCCCGCCTCTCCCGCTGTCTCGCCGCTCACACCGCCGGGTCTGGTCCCCGTCTCACGAGTCCGCCGCGCAGCGAGCATCCGGTGAAACGTAACACCACGCGCCTGAGCGCAGGGGGCCGCCGGTGAAACACAAACACACCACGCAGTTGGGAGAGCCGGGGGCCGTATATGTAGTTTCGTGGCGTTCCGTGCGCGACACAACCGCTGACCCTCTGAACACTATCGGGCCACTAAATAAAGTTTTCTCTCTCTCTCTCTCTCTCTCTCTCTCTCGTTTGTTGTCGTCGGCACAAGACGGCCGCGGCTCCTGCGCCGACTCGTAATCGCGATACAGGATATCTGCCCCTGCATGTAACGGCAAAGCCTACTTTTCCACGTGCACTGATAAAGATAACGACGAAGACGACGACGACAATGATCATGATGATGATGATTATAGACTTGAAGTGCTGGTACGTATCCCATAGGGGTGATTGCACAGGGATGAAGTGTTGACTCTACATGCTCGTTACGTGGTTTTGTGGAAACCCATTGTGGAAGTTGGCTTCTCTGCTGAGCATGCTGGGCGTAACGATTCGGATTTTGGACTTTGAACTCTGAGGAAATGGCTTTCGACTGGGGAACAACACGCGCCTAAACTATTTTTACTTCACCTATGATGACGATCACCATGAGAGAACGTTGGCTTTCCTGGAGTGTGTTTCGGTGTGGACTGTCTCTATCACTGAAGAGAAGAAGGTTGGCATTAAAATTAAAACTGCTTCATGATATACAGCGCAGGAAACGAGACGAGGACCAAAGAGACACCGTACGAGCGCTGACTAACAACTGAATGTTTATTAGGACAGAAATATAGGAAATACACACAGAGGCATGAACGCCATAAGCCAAATACGAAAAAATGGAAGGAAGAAAGTGGAAAGTAGGCGTTATCATATTGCTGCTGTTAAAACTGCTTCAGGGTGTGTGACTGACGCATCGGATAGACGTAGGCTTCATAACGCGAGGGACCCAGTTTCGATTCCGACTGCAGGAAGCATTTTTTCTTGCGGCGCTTGTGTAAAGTTGGCGTTCCTGCAGTGCGTTTTTCACAGCGCTGGACGCCATTACCAAAGCATAGAAAGCTTCGCTTTTAATTGTTGACTTAAAAACAATGAATAAATGAATGTAAGTTTATTGAAAACTACCACCTCCCCTCGCGGGAACCCCTGTGTAGATGCGACGCATAGGGGGTACACGTTGCAGCGTTGGACAGTGGAGGAACGGCGCTGGAACGATGGAGCGGAGCGGCGCAGGCACCGCGTTTTATAGCGCGCATAACGCTGAGGGGACGCGCCGGCGCCAGTGCGTCTGCCGCGGCTATGACGCAACACAATCCAACACAATCCAATCCAAACCAAATCTAATCCAATCCAATCAAATCCAGTCCAATCCAATCCAAGCCAAGCCAATCGAATCCAATCGAATCCAATCCAATGCCCCTCGCGAGAGAGTGTTCGCTATCGGAGAGGAGAGGGGGTGAGCGGCGGAGAGCGCAGCGCGCGCGGCGAGGAGAATGGGGGAGGGGCTGACGCCGACAACAACGCCGACGACGCCGGATGCAGGGACAAGGCGAGTGAATAAGATGCAGTCGCATCTAAAAAGAAGCCTACTTGACTCAACCCGAGGCCTTGGTCAAAAGTCGTCAATGGGATAGGTAGCAAGCGGTGGGGAGAACAACAACCCTCAATGGCAGCTTCTCCAATGAAAATCAGCAGTGTCACGCAGTGGCTTCCTATGAGGTGTGGCTCCAAGCGATTTGATTATGATGATGATAGTTGGATGTTAATGGCGCAAGGCCAACTACGGCAAAGAGCGCCAAGAAAGTAGAAAGATAAATGAGAATAATGTAGCAGAAAATGCTTACTAGATCGAAAAAAAAAACGAAAAAATTGGCCGCGTATCTGCTCCTTTTGTTGCAAATGACGTCAAAAGACGATAGTCTTTATCGGCTTTTGCGAAGTAAGTGCCTCCCTTCTCTTTACCGCTCACCTCTCATGTTGTTCCTCTTGCGTCGCGCTCCTCCCAAGGTAAAGACGCCAAATGTTTGCTTAAATCATTTTAAATTTCCCGCGTTCCACTGCTCCAAACCGGGTGTCTCGATGCGAACGCTGCCGTTCGGCGAAGACGCGCGTTAATCGAGGCACCCTACTTCAACTTTTATAGAACCGAGTTTCCCCCCACTCCACGTGCGTTGCAAGCAGAACGTGGAAACTATCTAGTGGAACCTTGCGTAACTGTTGCCGGTTGATTTCTTAAAATGGCACCAGACGCTATAGTGGCGCGGGCGACAGCAGGCGACGGCGGAGTGAATTCTTTTTCTGCAGTTGATGAAGTATTTAATTTCGCAAAAGTCAACAATTTTTGAATTTTTATAAAGGAACACTGCAAATATCACTTCTGTATTGATTTGTTGTCTCATATTTGCGTAATGTCTTGTTCTTCTACAACAATGTTGACAAGTATGAACATTCCACCGGACCAAGACGGGTAGATTTAGCTGTGACTATATACATATACACGCAGCTGTGACTATATACATATATATATATACACGCAGACATTGTTTTGCTCCGGCCGGGTGGCTGAATCGAGTCACAGACAGACAGACGGACAGACAGACATACAGACAGACCAAAATTTCTGGGTTTAACGAGCCCAAGAAAGACTATCGTCTTTAAAAGGGTGGTGGTGAAGCGTCCCTAGTACAGGATTCCTCTTGATCGGACCGACTCTATGGCGCAACAAAAAACCAAAGCCCCCTAGCGGGCCGGGTCTGGGATGGTTAAATACAGCTTCGGGGTTGGAAGAAGGGTGGGCTAAGGGAGTAGGGACGGTATTATACGAGGTGGAAAGTGGTGAGTGCGGTGGCGCAGTGTTGGCATTGACGGGGTTAAGGTGGTGGGCGCGATCTGGCGGAGAATGACGTGATTGTAGAAGGTACCGGTCTCAAGGCGACGATAGATTATGGCTTGCTGGTTGGTTAGGGAGGGGTGCATAGGGATTAGAACCGGCGGGTAAGGGCGTAGTGAGAGAGAAGGGCATTGTACGTATTTTCGTGAGGAATTTGGAGGTCATGGGCGTTCGTGCGGGGTGATGGCAAATGTCCGAGAGTGCCCAGCTCGCGCTGCGGTGCGGGCGGCTTTATTCTCCGAAAGGCCGGAGTGTCCGGGAGTCCAGATGATCGTGATGATGGTCTTTTCAGGTAGACGTTGGAGGAGAAGAATGGCCTGGGGTGAAGCTATTCGTGCCTGGTAGAGGCGGCATGCCTGCGGGGAGTCTGACACTACATTGATGTGTGGATTCTAGGCGTGGGTGGCGGCTGCGAACGCGATTGCCAGGGCTTCTGCCGTCTGTATTTTGTGGACGCCCGTGGTGGAGGCCGTAGAGATTTGGCCAGCATGATTGAGGGTGACAAAACTGATGTGTGGAGTGCAGGAGTCATAGGCATAACACTCCCACAGGTGACGTTGCGCACTGCACAAGGCCCTGGTACTACATTTGTGGTAGTTCTAGGCCAACGGGTTGGCGACCTCCGGAGCTTGGTTTTGAAGAAGGGCCTTTTTTCTCCGCCTCCGCCAAAGCCATCCTGTGCGTCGTCCGATCAGCAGATTCTACGCAGTATAGCTGAGGATGAATGCGTAGTTTCTCTCGGGCGACTGTGCGGGCCTCCTCGTTGCCTTCCATCCCTTCATGTACAGGGACCCATCAGGTTTGGTTTTGTAGGCCACTCTGTTGACAGTCCACAATGAATTTCTCGATTCCGCGGGCAGTGCGGCCAATAGTTTTGCGTGAACGAAGTGCTCAAATTGCCTCCATTGAGTCAGTCTTACGCACCTCGCCTACCATGCCAAGCCAACCGACAGTTTCCCGGACCTCACCTAGCGTGCACTGTTCTCAAATTCGTGGGATACACAAGGCCAAGTACCCTTCGGAACGAACATTTGCTCAATGCGGTGAAGCGGAATTGCCCCAACGATCACCGCGAGACACGCCAGGCGCAGGTGAGCCGCTTCTGAAAGATATTTATAAGGTTTTAGCGCAGACGTAAGAGCAAAGAACGTAACATAGCACGCTGATGCTATTAACAGTTTATGACGTTGCAGTTTGAGGTCTTTGCGCAGATTTTGTTCTTCGTAGCGCACAGTGTTGGTGAAAAAAACTGCAGTTACCTGTCGCGTCATTTCTTAGCTGTGCTCTCATGCCGTGCCGTTCAGCCACCTTGCTGTTTTTGAAACCTGTTCCGTAACCGTGCTATTTCCACAGGGCTGGTTTCATGTGGGCTGTCTCACCGCGCTCCGTTTTGTGATAGTGTTCTAAATAATTAGCTTTACTGGCTAATCCATGGATGATAGGGGACGCATAAAAATAATAACCAGGTCTCCAGCAGACTTTTCAGCATTGGAATACCGTGTTCGTTTGTTTGCTAGTGGACGGCGTTCTTGTTGGTGTTGCTGCTGCCGTGTCAGGAGCGGTGGCTGGAGGTGACAACTAAAGTGGTTTGGCCGGTTGTTTTCTCACTTCTTTGAGTTATGACTCGGCTAAAAGAGGACTTCAGATTGCTTTAGCTAAAAAACTATTTCAGGACCAATGTACTTGAAGTATGCCATATTCCCGTAACTAGGTTCTTCGTTTGTCTTGGTGGAACAAAGCTGCACTATAAAAAAACAAAAAATATTTTGGGTGAGCTATACGCTTTCCAAATCAGGTGTGTCATTTGCGAAGCTGACTGCTAATTATTAAGATTTGGGTTGAGTGTTTCGAAGCAATGTATTCGGTGTCGGCAAGGTTCGTTTGCAAGGGCATGGTTCGTTTGCACTGCGAAGATTTCATTTGTTTCTGTCGAGTATGCCAGCCACAAACCTTGCTGTTCTGACGTATTTGGAAACATTTAACTGTACCGGAGTTGTGTAAGGGCGCTAGTTTTAGTCAGGCAGTCGGCAGGTGCTTGCATGTTTCACGGTGATGAGCTAAAATTTAGAACAGCAGGAGTCCACGCCGCAAGGTTGAACATAATAATTCGCGCGGTGTAAGCAACAGATAGAGTGTATGTGTTGTGCTGGAAATATGCTATACAATGAACGGTGGCGTAGTAGGTCTTGCATAAAAACGTTTTTATTCAATACAAATAGGCAGAGTAATGCCCGTTTGATGAAAATGGTTTATTAAAACTGAGGGATTTTGAAGGGGAACATGACTGTGCCGATCGCTGTAAGGCTTGAGCGCTTTGACAGTGGCTGCATTGCATGAGAGAAAGCCTTTGCCAAGGCTAATGTTTAGTAGCCTTACAGAAATCCTCAAGTATAGTTTTTCTTTGGGTGGGCTGCGGAAGAACCGTGACCGAGTTTTTTATGATCAATTGCTTAATATTTACAAGTGTTTCGGAGGCAACGCGTCAACACTATCGCTTATTAGCCTGCTGGATCATTTCTGATTCTCTTATATACGTTATCAGTGGGCAGAGGCCGATCAGCTACGGGTTTATTTTCGTCTCCTTGCAAAGGTATCTGGGCATAAGTCGATAGTTTAGGTTTTGATTTTGTATATTTCTTAACATTTGTGCAAAGTAGCTTAGGTACCGCGACTTTATTGCCCAAATGTGTGAGGTTATTCAAAGTTGTTTGAATTTTTTTGCAGTTTCCTGTGTCAATTTATTGTCAGGCGGCGTCAGTTTTTTCAATTTACTCATTATTTCATTCTATGTCTTCGGCAGTTCTGCAGAACTGCGTAGGAAGGAAGGGAGAACGTAGTGGGCATACATCTCAAAGGTTAGAAAGTGTTCTTGACTTAATTAGCGTCAGGTCATAACAATGCATGGAGTTTTTATTCGCATTTACTTCTTGCGCTTGATTCGGAATAATGGGCCTTGTGAATAGCTGCGTCAGTACTTTCCAACGGCCAAGTGTTTTTTGTGCGTAGTCAAAACAGAATATGACGTGAAAAATAGTGAGAAGTTTGCATTTGTACGTTTTGTGAAACAAAACCCGAAGGTGTTATGATTCGAGTGATTAAAAAACAGTACTCGAGCCCCTAGACTACGTGGGAAGTTTTCTTTAAAGTTTGAACGTCTACGACTTCATTAGGGGGTTGTATCTTGCACATCAAGAGGATTTATTTACTTGTTTCCAGCAATACGCACTGTTTCGCGTTTGCGGAAAGATCCAGGATAGAAGGTTGTTAGCATTTGCCGCAAAAACAGCAGAACTTGTCTCTAAGTAGAATTGAGAATGTTGACAACTCGAGGTAAGTTCGCAAGAAAGTAAAGCATCCCTGCATTGAACAGAAAATTATCGGGTTCACGGTTTCGAAAATTGGGCATACTGAAACACGGATCTTGTCGTAGCGCAAGCACCGGGCAGTTTTTAGGAAAGCATGACAATAAAGTGCCGATTCATGTTATGATTCCTGAAGAAAAGTGGTTATTAAAGTGAACGTTTCAGGGCGAGTTTCACTTATATGATCATTTGGGGACGTTATGTGATCCGTTCCTGCTCAACCACACAGAGATAACACTTTGCGAATTAAAAACATTAAACGCATAACGCGGTAGAACGTTTTGGGGACGCACAGGGTTGACGGGGATGGGTTCAACCCTCCCTTGAACACAATTGTTACACCTACACACGTAAGAATTGTGGCTGTGATTTAGGTATTAGAATGATGATAATTATACTTACCAAAGCAAAGCCGGCAGAGGGCATACAGCGCGAAAAATAGCAAAAATACAAGTAACGAAAAACTTATATTGGTTCAGTGATACGTAGTTTAAAACACACTAGGTGTGAAGGGTCGAGTTGCGAATATGTGTGGTAAGTCGTATAAATGTAACCTCCGATGAATGTGTAAAAACGGGTTCAATGGGAAACATGCCATTATCTACACAACAGTATGATAAGTGTGGTGCAATGTGTTGCCTGTACAGTTCTGGGTAATTTTTGTATGGTGTTGTGTCATTCTTCTTGCATTTTATTAGAATCTGTATTACGGATGTGCGCTCTCTGCACCTGCTGCACAGGGGGGTTGGGGATCCTGCGCGAAGGTGTGTGGGTGTTGCATGTGTGGCTTGTACGCAACCTGTATAAGGCACCTTCAGTAAATTTGTTGTGTGGGACAGTTGTGTATGGTTGTGTATACACGACCTGTTGCCCGTATTCATCCCCGAACCGTTGGTGCTCCAATTTCCCCTTCTATGGACATTGCTAGCCCTTCCTCTACGCTGATTTTTGTCGAGCCAATGCTTTCGATACCTTACTTCATACCGCTCTACTTTGCCCGACTGCGGGTCCCGATACAGTGACCTGCACTTACATAACAACGGAGAAGTGGCCATTAACGCAGGCAGAATTCCTTGCAGTGCGGGATGCTCTGCTACACATATCGTTGATCATCAACCCCGCTTCACCACAGTATACAAGTTGCACTGAGTGGTCCGCAGCTGTACGAAAGCTGCGTAAATCTCTCACGTCCAACGAACTTCTGCAAGAAATCCAGAACATAGTGGACACTTACTCATGTCGGTCCGCGTGTGATGGCCCCAACGGAACATCCACCCCGCAATGCAAGCTGCAGATGCCGGAACACACCCCGTGCGTGTGCCCTTCGTCAAGCGGTTTTCCCTTCGTCAAGCGGTTTTCGCCTTGCCAGTGAAAAAGAATGTCTACGGTGCACCACGCGCTCTCTCATACGCACGCGCGGTACGGATCTCCCTGGCGGGTTTTCTCGCCAAGATAACGTCCTGCTCAGACGTCTTCTCCCTGGAGTCGCCCTCACGGCAGCTATGACGAGGTCCTGGCCACCTGAATACCATACCCCGTCAACTCCACCTGCCCCTTTTGCCCGTCTCCTGCTCTCCAGGCCACAGAAGACCACCTGGTGTGGAGTTGCCCTGCTCTGCGAAGCCTACGCACTGTGCACATTGCCACCTGCAGCCCGCGCCCCGGCCGTCTGCCAGATTTCATGGCGTGGATAGAACGTCCAAGTTATGGCTTTGTAGGCGGCCGATGAGGCGGAGCGGCCGAGCCCACGTTTATTACGGTTGCGTTGGCTGCGCCATGGACACGACGAGGCACGTAGAACGAGGGTGCCGTTCCAGAGGTGTGCCGGGTGCCCAGTGTCGTTCGTGCCAGCTGGCCAATCCGCTGATGATGATGGTGGCGCTACAGGGCTCCCCCCTAGCGTGAAGCGCGGTAAAGTGACGAATGTAAATGACAATGCACGAAAATGCACTACGCACTATGTACAGGTATGTACAATTTGTCCGTTGTCAGGAAGAGTTCGTGGGCAGTCAGTGGTCAAGTGGTAGGGGTTGAATAACGGCACGGTCCTGGTTGTCGGCGAGGTAGCATCTGGGATGTGGGGAAACCTCTGGTGGACGAGGCTGGGAGTGGAGGATGGGACGAGTTGGTGTAAGGTGTAGCCGCCCCGGAGAAAAAGTGGCGTGAGGCGCGGCCATGGTGTAGACGAAATGGCCATGCTCCGAGAATTGGCGCTGCACAAGCAGGCTCTGGCGACGCGTGCACATCGTCGTTCGGTAGCCGGTTCGACGAGGCTGACGTCCTTGACGTGGAATTGTCGACCGCGGTTTCGGGGCGCAGCATCGTTGCGGAGGTTCGTGGTGCGTCCTTGGTATGACCACTCTGCTGAGCGCGACACCAGCAAGACACCAGAGTGCCGGAGCGCCGAAGAGTATTTGCACGAATCCGGAGTCGCCGTCGACCAAAAACGAGCCAAGGGCGTTGGGCAAGGCGCCATTGACGGCTTGGGGGCGTGCACTGAAGGAGCCCCTCCGACGAAACTCGCTTGACGACTGTTGCTTAGGGCGTCGGTGGCGACGTCGGCGCCGCCGAAAAACAGAGTTTGTCTGGTCGGGCGATTGCGTGGCTGCGGTCTGGTCATCCTGCACGTCGCGGTTTACGGGGCGCTCTTGGGGCATCTGATGTAGAGCAGTGGCCGCGGCTGTGTTGTTGGTGTCCGCGGACAGGGCCACAATGTATGATTCACCTGAGTCAGGCTGCGATTGCAGTGGAGCTAGGCATTCCGTCAACCTCGTGGTGCACTTCATGTGCAACGCTGGCGAAGCAGGCGACGAGGTTCGGAAAGATAGCACGGTCACGGAGCCAAGGCGCTCACCGGAGCCCTCGCCTGGAGTAGAAGAAGCGTTCGAGGCGAGCTGTGGCAGGTGGGTTTGTGTAGCAGACGCAACAACGTGTGCGACTGCGCCATAATGTTTCGTCGAGTTGGCTAAGTGAAACGCCAATTCGGAAGTGCCGCAAGTCGTAGTCGGGGCTCGCGCTTGTTGGTCAGGCGAGGGTGGACCTGCCGGCGACGTGTAATCCACGGATGGTGTTGGAAGGCGTGGTGGTGTGGACAAAGGCGTTCCTATACCGTAGTGGTTTAGGACAGCGGCCTTCAAGTCGTCATACGCACCGGGTCCTGGGGTCGGCAGCTGGATCTGCTCAATGAGGTCAGCAGGTAGCTTCTGTAGTGTCACGAGGTACCTGATTTTCGGTGAGCAGATGACATTTACAGAAAAATGGCTCTCCAAGATGACGAACCATGCAGCGTGGTTTGAGATGGAATCAAACGGGATCAGCAAGGGAAGGTCTGGGAGGGCGGGGAACGTTCTTCGCGTGCCGTCGTCCGCGTTGTGGCTGGGGAAGCAGCGTTGCAAAGCCATGGCGAAGCCGCTTGTCGGGTCACCAAATTGTAGGCGGCCGATGAGGCGGAGCGGCCGAGCCCACGTTTATTACGGTTGCGTTGGCTGCGCCATGGACACGACGAGGCGCGTAGAACGAGAGTGCCGTTCCAGAGGTGTGCCGGGTGCCCAGTGTCTTTCGTGCCAGCTGGCCAATCCGCGGATGATGATGGTGGCGCTACAGCTTCATGCTCCTATTCCTTCGGGAATCCAGAGTGTATCTGTACATTTAATTTTCCCTTATGCTGAGTAGCAAACTCCCGAAGTAAAATAAAAGTAAACCCATGCGTTTACAGCCTGTGTCTCGAATTCGCGCCACCCTGACTGTCGGCTTTACCGAAAACATCTGCATGGGATTATGCAGTGCTAACTCAAAACAGTCCAGGCCTTCACCCGGGAAATCAATTTTAGATTGACCACGTCAAACCAGGAAGAATAAAATTATTCTTTCAGATTTCACGTGATCTTTCTTCCTCTTAGATGCTCACCGCGATCCAGTGGAAAAAACTACATTTTTTCCCGCAGATATCGGAGGTGAACAGAGTTGCCGAAAACAATCTGGATTTCATCGAAGGAGGATGGCTGTTAGAGTCAAGAGTCGAGAAAGAGTTTAACATGCTGGGAGGGCAAGTGAAGTGGTAAATGATAGAGGTCTGTCGATTCATGCGTTCTCTGAGGGACATGTGTCAAATTTTCACACGACCTTATGGATCCTATAAAAATGAGAGAGAACGCGTTCGTGCTCGTGAAACCTAAAAATGTGAACTTTGTTCTGTGAGGAAATTTTAGGTCCCGTTTCTCACAGCGTGCTGTTATATAGTGCCCGCAGTGTAGCGTGACAAATAAATTGGATAAGGCTAGCTGAGGGGTTCAATCTGGATCCATGTAGGTAGCATTTCAAGGCTACTCCAAGACCCAAATACGGTCACCGTTTGCCTGAGTGTGCTGCTCGGCAAACACCATCATAGCAGTTTTTTGTACAGCAGATTGTTTGTGCGTACATTTATCGAGGCTACTAAAATGTTGCCTTGCAGATCTTTGCGTGATAATGCCATTTTGTTGTCATCCTCACAACTGACTGGATAACATTTGTATCTACCAGTGAAATTTTGGAAGAGCACCGAAAGGGAAAAATCAAGAAGCATGATAAATAAAGCAAAATTACCTCTTTAATTAAAATATACATCATCGTTTCCCACAGCGAACCAGAATTTTTATTAGGTGCAAGATTATATAAAAGTTTTACACCTCGTATTTAGGGACGTGCTTGCGTGTGGGACAAAGGCCTTGGGAAAGATTTATCCAGGATGAGAAGACTGATTTGTTGACTTAACCTAAAAAATGCTATATCATGCATTACAAAACCTTGTGAAGAAAACCTCAAGACAGCTTTATTTTGACCTTAGGTTAACGAAGGGTTTCATTTCCGGACGGAGAGACTGTAACAAGGTGACGAGTCGAGAGCGGAACTTAAGGCACAAAAAATTAAGGTTTTAGGCGCCTGTCATAGGCGCTGAGAAGTGTCATTGCGGCAAATATGGTCTTTACAAACTCGCTTTAGGCATATTTTGGTTCAACTCGTATTTATCTCAGCAGCAATTTCAGTAAGAATTCTTCACTACAAGGCACACAGCAGAGAAATCTTGTTGTGGAACGTAATTTTTTTTGTACATAAAAATAAGCCAGACAGTATCACCATATCAAAATATTTACGTGAAATGTAAGGTACTTTGACACTAGGACAGAGACTTTAAAAGCAATAAAGTACCAGCACCATTTAAAAGTTTTACAGCTTAAAGTTGTGCCTCCGTTTAGTCGATATTTTTGTTGGCAAAGCGAACGCCCAACTTCTGTTGAAATTGGCGAAGCCTGCTTCAGCTTCGGAACCCTCAATCACCCTGTTTTATACAAAATGTGAGAATATTATTCCTTCCACACTTTTACCAGTTCTTTTAGCCTGGAGAATCCGGAAAGTTTGGTCCAAGACAGATTGAAGCTTCGGAATGGCTGTTTCAGAAAGTACTGTTTTGGGGGACGGTGGCGAAACTATCCTGGACCTGCTAAATAAACTCAGTATTTTTAGTAGCAGTGGCGGCCAAGTTTTGAGAAGCTGAATAGGCTGAGTGAGCACGCGAATGTTCCTGGTCCCGTTTAAGTGCATCTGCTTATAGGGACACTGAAGACAAAACCAAAGTTGTTTCAGATGATAGGTTGGCATCCCCACAAACAAACATAGCAGTCTCTGGGTCAGTAACTTAAAAATATTCTCGCACATACTAAAAAAAGAAACTATCAGAAGCCCACCAGAGATGAAGTAAATGGCGACGGAGCGGACCGGCTAATTGTCACCTGTCGAACAATAGAATGAGAAATGCGCACAGAATCTTTCAATGAAACACGTAAAATATTTCTGTGCTCATTAAATTTTGTTTTAAACAATTATGAATTTACAGGTATAATTCGGCCCTTGCCAACATTCGCAAGCTGCAATGCCGCGGCGCCCGTGGCAGTTACGCTGGTTATTGCAGGTTCGGCGTAGTCACGGGCCTGTCATCAGCTTGTTTACATCATGGTTGTTGGTAGCGCGTCAGCCTTCCCCTGTTCCGCTCTTCTGAGGAAAGTGATGTGTGTCTGATAGAAGTTTTTGTTCTCTCATGTAGCATTGTCTGCTCTAGCGAAGTTTTGCAGACACGCCAGGGGACAAAGCTATGTTTGTGTGTTATGGTCGTGTTTGCTTCGCGAAGAAATGCGACAAAGTACAAGTAAGGTGGACTGTACTTACTGTGTTAAAAATATTACTAGCGGTGATTCAACCCTGCAGCGGGCGTGTACAGTGTGCGGGAATTTCTAAAAACCTTCTTGGCTTCCACCGCAGTAAAGTTATTTCTCCGCCCCGTCCAGAGAGAGAGAAACAACTTTATTGACAGTCCGGCATGGGATGGGGGGTGGGGTGAGACGGGCGTGCTAGACAGCCTGTGGCGGCAGCCTACTCATGCCAACCCGTGAAGGTGACGTTTTCGGCTGCTGTCTCGCCAGGATGTCCAGCACGTGCTGGACCACGTCTCTTTGGTCTCCAGGGTCTTGGCTTGTGATCTTGCTGCGCATGGCAGGAGGCATTGCTTCGTCTAGGCGGTCTGGGGGGGTGCAGTTCCAGAGCAAGTGTCTCTGGGTGGCTCTTGCTTGTTGACATTGTTGACAGATGTCTGTTGTATATACGGCGGGGCATATGTGTCGTGCCAGTACGGGTGTCCATATAGCCTGTGCTTGTATTTGTCGTAGTGTAGTAGCTTCCTTGCGGGTGAGGTCTCGATGGGGGGTGGGAAGAGGCATCTATTTGTTCTGTACCACTGGGGAATGTCTCCGTAGGAGGTGATGGAGTATTCATCGTCATTGGACCGAGGTGCCGGGTGAATCTAGGGGTGGGGTGGGGACCCGCGGCTGGTTAGCGCGTGTGCCTCCATGTCTGCCTCTTCATTCCGGTTCGGTCCTGTGTCTAACTGCCCAGCGTGTGCGGGGAACCACTTGATGGTTGGGGCCTGATGATATTGTGGAGCATATTCTGGCAGTTGTATTATTGACGTTGTTTGTAGCGAAGTTGAGTATGGCCGTTTTCGAGTCGCTGAGGACCATGCGGCATTTCGGAAGCGTAAGTGCCAGTGCAATGGCCAGCTCTTCGGCTTGTGTGGGTGTCTTGCACTGTATGCTTCCAGATGTTTGGAGTATCCCAGTGTCGGATGCGAGGACGGCTGCTACATACGTATCTGGTTGTTGGGGGTATTGTGCTATGTCCACGTAGTAGGCGTGTGGGTCTTTGACGTGCCACTTCGTAAGGGCCGTGGCTCTCGCCGACCGTCTCTCTTGATGAGCCTGTGGGTGCATGTGCTTAGGTAAGGGGTGAATCCGTAGGCGTTGGGCGAGAGTCCGGGGTAGCGGAGTTGCTTTCTTTGGAGCCGTTGTAGGTGTATTGAGTCCGATTCTTTGTAGTATTGCTCGCCCTGTCCTGGTCTGGGACAGTCTGTGATACTGAGCTGTGCTTTGGGCTTCTGCGATTTCGTCTGTCGTATTATGTACTCCTAGTGCGAGCATGCGGTCCGTATTGGTGTGGGCGTATAGTCCCAGTGCTGTCTTGTAGGTTCGTCTGATCATTGCATCTATCTTTAGATTTTCCGCCTTCTTCCAGTTGTGGAAGGATGCCACGTAAGCGATGTGACTTAGTGCAAAGGATTGGGTGAGTCTAAGTAGACTATCTTCTCTCATGCCTTGGTATCGCGTGGCCACTTTCCGGAGGAGTCGAGTGGCCATCGTGAGCTTGGCGTGGAGTTTCTGCACTGTGACGTTGTTGTGGTGCGAGTCTTGTATGTGCAACCCGAGCACTCTGATCGTTGGGACTTGTGTTATCGGCATTCCTTCCTGGGTGACCACATTGATGGGGGTGTGTTGTTTGGTTGGCCTTCTCGTTCCTAGTGGTGGGATCACTAGAAGTTCGGATTTTGTTGGCGAACATTTGAGTCCAGTGGGGCGTAGATGTTCTTCGACTGCAGTGACGGCTTCTTGGAGGGCCGCTTCTATCTGGCTGTCACTACCCCCTGTTGACGACAACGTGATGTCATCTGCATAGATCGTGTACCGGATGTTACTAACTTGTTCGAGTCTTCTAGCTACGCCGATCATGACTATGTTAAACAGCAGAGGGGAGATTACGGAGCCTTGTGGGGTGCCCGTGCTTCCCAGCTGCTTAGGTGGGAGTTGCAGTTCCCCTGCCACGAGCCTTGTGATTCGGTTGGTCAGGAAGTCCTTGATATACGCGAAAGTTCGCTGTCCCATATTGAGGTTGGACACTTGCTGAAGTATTGCCGAGTGGTGTACGTTGTCAAAGGCTCCTTGAAGATCTAGTCCGAGTACTGCTCTGTTGTCCAGGGTGGGGAATTTTCGATCAATGATTTCGTGCTTGAGAAGCAACATGGCGTCTTGGGTGCATAATTTGGCTCGAAATCCCAGCATCGTGTCTGGGTAGATGTCGGATTCTTCCAGGAACCGTTGCCAGCGATTGAGGAGTACGTGTTCGAGCACCTTTCCCACACAGGATGTTAGAGATATAGGCCTCAGGTTGTCAATGTGGGGTGGCTTGCCCGGTTTGGGGATGAGTACCGTTTTCGCAGTCTTCCATTGTTGCGGGAGCTTGCCCGTGCGCCAGCACTTGTTGAAGTATTTGGTTAGGGCTTCTATTGCTGTGTCGTTCAAATTTCGGAGCGCCTTGTTGGTAACTTGATCTGGGCCGGCCGCCGATTTACAGTTAATGATTTGAAGCACTGCACGCACTTCCCATTCTTCTATATCGGCGTCTAAAAGGTCATTGGGTGCGCCTTCATAGTTTGGGAGAGGGTCTGGTGGTGTTGCAGGGAGGTACTTGGCGTCCAGGCGTCTTTGTACTTCGGCTTCTCCCAATTCTCGGACGGCTTTGTGGATGGTTCTGTTCAGCGTGTAATGTTGAGCGCCCTTGGTGGTCTGGTCGTTTAGTAGGTGGCGCAGGAGATGCCACGTTCTGCTTTTGTGAAGTTGGCCATCGGCCTCTTGACATACTGCGTGCCATTGTTGTCTGCAGAGGGTTGTGCTGTGTTGTTCTATGTCCCGGTTAAGTTGTGCTATGCGTTTTCGGAGTTTTCGGTTGTGGCGTTGCCGTTTCCACCGCTTCTTCAGGGAGTTGCGTGCTTCTAGGAGGTGCGCTAATCTACTGTCTATCATTGGAACCTCTTGCTCCGCTTCTAATGTCTGAGTTGCGTCCTTGGTTGTAGCGTTTAACAAGTTGGTCCATGCTTCTATGTCTTCGATGGTATCCGGTGTTCTCTCGCCTAGCTTTTTCCTGTATTCTTTCCAATCAGTGAGGTTCTGGCTCCATGGTTTCTGGGTAGCCGTGGCGATGGGTAGAGTAATTTCGAGTATACAATGGTCGCTACCTAGCGTTTCTCCAGTGTTCCTCGAAGTGATACTTCGTGGTGCAGTGGGTGTTCTTATGAAGGCGAGATCTGGGTTGGTGTCTCGTTGTGCCGAAGTTCCATTTCGAGTAGGTGCGTTTGAGTCGTTTAACAATTGGTAGCCTGCATCCATGGTTTCATCATAGAGACTGTGGCCTTTGGCTGTGGTATGGGTGTATCCCCAGGCTGTATGTTGTGCATTGAAGTCTCCGCATAATAGGGTGACGTTGGGGCCGGCAAGTGGTCGTGATCGATTGAGGTGAGATTCTTCGTGACCAAGGTACAGACCCCTTGCCCTGCCCCTTTTCCAACAGTTCGAGCGCTGGGTGGCTTCGCAAAGGATCGGTATCCTGGCAGGGTTGGTGGGGTTTCGCTGTGTGTTTCTTGGAGTATTATTACGTCTGGTCTCTTGGGGCTTTGCTGTATGTATTGCTGTAATGACGCCTTCTTCCCCTGAATGCCATTGGGATTCCATTGCCAGATTAGGAGGTAATGTGGTGTTGTGGCGTTGTGTCCTGGGTTAGGTGTGGCTGCTGATGCTATTCCGTCCATTGTTGAGGATGGATTGAGGCTTGTTGCGGGTGAGTTCCTGACGTTGTTTGCGCTTTTATGAGCGATTTCAGCGTTGCCTGTATGTTCTGGATCATTGCCATCATTTGTTGGCATGTTTGTCCGAGAGCGTCGAGGCGTTGCTCCACCTCGTCGAGGCGTTCGCTGTTTGCTGTCTGTCCTGGCGTTCTTCGAGGCTGTCTAGCCTTGCGTTGATTCTTCTTTCTTGTGCATTTTCGAGTGCCCTCTTCTTAGGTGCTGGTTCAGTTGTCTTAACTGTGTTCAGCATTTCGGATTCTTTGCTGCTAGTGTCTGTGGCGATGGGGACTTGTGTATCCATGGCTGAGGTGCCGTTATTTTCGCTCTGTGCTGTAAGTCTTTGGTGGGGTGGCATTGTCGGTACCGGAGTTATTTGTTGTTGCTTGGCGTTGAGGAGCTGGTCCAACTTGGCGTTTATGGCTTATATATGGGCATCTTGTTCGGTGATGCGTCGCTTGAGCTGGTCGTTCTCCGCTCGCAGTGCTTGGATGGTAGAGTCCCTTTGTAGAACTTCGGCGTTGCGAGGATTATGGTGCGACGTTTGAGGGTTAATCACCTGGGCCCAGCTGATTCTTTCGCCTTGGCGTGGCTTGCTGCGGTTGGTTTCCATGTGTGGGTTGCGATTGTCGTCCGTGTTTCTGTTACGGCTTGCTGAGCGACCTCTGCTCTTATCTCGCTGTCGTGAGCGACTGCGTCTCTCTGATATAGGTGGTTGTTGGCGTGTCTCATTCTGTTGTTGTTGCTGCTGCTGCGATTGTATGCGCAGCTGTGGGAAGTCTTGAGAAGAGAACGTTGACCCTTGTTGTGCGGCATTTCTGCGCTCCCATCTGCGTTTCGTGACTACAAAGGGCACCTTGTACTTGTTTGTGCAGTCCATTTCGCCTGTAGGGTGTGGTCCATTGCATAGCCTGCAGTGGGGCCTGCACTGCATTGCGTGGTCCGCTGCTGGGTTGGGTGTGCCGCACGAAAAGCAGATTTTGGCTTCTGGTGTGGGGCATACATCAGCGCGGTGGCCAATTTTCCCGCATGTCCTGCATACGTCATAGTGCTGTCTGTATAATCCGCATTTGAGGAGCATGGAACCATATTTGACGTAGTTGGGGACTTTGGGGCCGGCGAACAGTACAATTACCGTGGTCGTGGTGCCAATTCGATGTGCCTCTAAGGCTAGGGGGTTCGTGGGGTTGACTATGTTATCTTGTAAGTCCTCGGCCGTGTCCTCGATTGCGATGCCTCGGATTACTCCTTTAACTGTCCCGTGGGGTGCAGTGCAATAAGCGCGCGTGTCGTAGTTGCGGCCCCCGATGTATAGGGAGCGTACATTTGCGTAGTGACGTGCTCTAGTGTCATCGGGGGTGCTGACCATGATGATATTCTGCATGGGGTTGGTGCAGATTGTATCTTCTCGCGCTTCAGTTCTGGGAATACTGGCCGCGGTGAGGACAGCGGACATTACGATGTTGGCTTCAATTCTCGCTAGGCAAAGGCCTCCTCTTGGGCGCATCACAATCTTGGTCTCTTTCCGCGGCAGAATGTGTGGCATGCGGGATGCTTTGGTGATTTTCGTTACCATGCGTTTGGTGTGGACTTCGTTAAAATGCGGGGTTGTCGTGGCGTTTGGGGTAGTTTCATATTTCTGGGGCGTAGTAATTCTTTGGCTTACTTGTTTTCCCGTGATTTTCCATCCTTCGGTGTCGTTTGGATGTAGGTCGGTGCCTTGGACCACAATGGCGGTGCGTCCGGGGCTGCGATGAACTGCTTGGTCTTGCGAGGTGGTGGTAGTAGAATCACTGCCACTTGCACAACAGTCCATGTCTTCTGTTGCGAGGGCCGCAAAACGATTTTGAGGAACTGCGTTGGGCTGCGAGGTAGCGGTAGACATCTCCTGTGATGAGGATCCGGACGTTGAGCTGTCGTGTCGGGCCGGGCGGCCGGCGCTGATGTGCGCAGCGGCCGCACTCGTGCTAAGCCTAGGCGTGGTCCGTTAGGCCTAGCGTCGTGCGGGTGTAGAAGCACCAAAATTTTACGAAAAGTCCAGGTCACCGGACCACAAAAGGTGTCAAACGAGTCCGGGGATCGATGCGGACACTTTGGTGAATCCTCGTCGATTGAGAGTAATTTAGGCGGCGCAATTAGTAAAATCGGCGGAGCCCATGCGGAGCACGTCTGCTCAGCTCGGCGACCGGAGCGCCCTCTCCGCCCCGTCCAACCGCAAGAATCGAGTGCTACCCTTACGACAGGCAGGAGGCAATCGATCGCCTGTCACGTTCTAGTAGTAGTAGTAGTAGTAGTAGTAGTAATAGTAGTAATAACTTTATTTTGCCGAAAAGTTATGGTGACTTCACCACTGAGTTGTTCGCTCTATCATCAAGACAGTGGGGCTCCCTGTGTTTTGGGAGCTCGGTGTCTTCAGCCAACTGGGCTAGGCCTTCTTGCACGTGGAGAGCTGGGCTAGAGAGGGCAGTCTCCCACTCTCGTGACGATGATATCTTATGAAGGATGGGATTGTTTCTCCTATGGCATGCGGGTTTAACTGGACATGACCAAATGAGGTGGTGAAGTGATGCTGTTTTTAGAGAACAGAAGAGGAAACCGTCCTTATATTCCCCAAAATATATGATGGAAATGAGATGTGGAGTGGGGAATGATAATGTTTGAAGCTGCCTGACAACGACTGCATGCCTTCGACTGAGCGGTGGTGGAAAACCACCCCAATCCTGGCGGAAATGGTCTAGCATATCGCCGAAAGTATGGAGGCGGTCCTTATAACCGAATGGCTGCGGGCTATCTTCAGGTGTCCTATAACGGTCTCGGCGAACCATTTCCCCGACAGTCTCATTGGCGCTGTCATTTCCCTTCAGGCCAGATTGTGCCGGTGACCAGATGATGCGGAAGGTCCAGCTATGAGGTGTGGGCCCTTTCGGCAGGGTTGCCAATGCTCTAGATGATACCCTGCCGGTTGAAAAAAAATTTAGTACGGCTGATTTGGAAACGGTTATGATGTTCACATGCAGAGACCGGCTGGAGGCTATGGCTAGACCGATTGCCATTTCCTTTTCCTCTGTACAGGATGTGCAGCCTACAGATGCTGTAGCAATGGGGCTCCCCTTGGAGTCGACGACCGCTAGTACGGATGCGTTCCTGTCTTGATATTGGGCGGCATCGGTGCATACCACAGGAGCTCCCGGTGGGTGTTTTAGGAAGGTCCTTCCTTCTTGCCTCACGGCGTTCCTTATTGAGGATAGGGTGCACTTGCCTACGCATGGTCGACACTCTGATGACCTCTTTCAGGGGAGACGGAATGACAAGTCGTGTGTAGTGTGGTGTTTGTGGTACCAGGCCCAAAGACCTCAGGATGCAGCGACCGGCAGAGCTGCGAGAGACTGTCTAGCTGTGCAGTTCGCTGGGCCTCTATAAGTTCGGAGAAGGTATTCTTGTTCGCCGTCTGTGGCATGATAGAGTGTCGCACAGTGTCGAAGGCTTTGAAGATATCTAAACCGAAAATAGCTTTAGTGGCATGCTTTTGGGCGCGTATGCTGGATCCAAGATGTGATGTTGTAGCTGCAACATGAGATTCCACGTGCTTAGACGAGGGCGAACGTCTACCATGGTGTCAGGGAACAGCTGAGTCTCTTCCGCGTATTCCGTGAGTCATGTCAAAACAATATGCTCTAGTAGCTCCCCTAGGCACGATGTTAGGGAGATGGGTCTGAGAATATCGATGTGTGGTTGTTTCCCAGCCTTTGAAATGAGTATGGTCTTGGCCATTCACAATGTTTCTGAAATTTGACAGTAAGTCCAACATTCATTAAAACGGCCCGCGATGCCAGTGATAGGTGAGTCGTCCAACTGCCGAATCATCTTATTAGTAATGTGCTCAGGGCCAGGGGCCCACCTAGTGCATAGATTATAAATGGCAGCCTGGACCTCGGATTCTGTAAAAGTTGCATCTAAGGCTTTGGAATGAAAGCGCATGCCGTGACGATGTGTTTGTTGGAAGCCGATTCTTGATTGTCGTGATGTTGAATAAAATGTATTGGTCATATACGGTAGTTTGGTTCATGGCGTTGTCTGCTGCTATGCTTCGACCACGGTGCGTACTTAGGTACAATGATATTTGTGCCATTTTATGCACATTTGTTCATTCCATACTGGCGCCAAGGCGTTTGTAAGTAGTGCTTAGGCGGTCGTAAAAGCTCTAAGCACACTTTTGGCTAACGGGCAAATGGGCAATTCGCTTTGAAAAACATTCAATAGATGGCGAAATATGCTTACCATATAGCCGCGGAAAACTGGCCAAACGTTCTACTGAAACATACGCCATGGTGGGGACATGGCAGGGAGCAAATATTTAGTGTTGTACGTACTTTGAACGCAGCAAGCGCTGTACTAAAACTCGCATGTTTTTGAGTTTTCGTGCCAAGGTGTACAGGCACACCTGCATATTACTAGCGCGGAAACGCACATGTATTCCCATTCAGGTGGTCGTACACAGGAGTACATAGACATCGTTTTACCTTGGGCGCTGTTACAAGTTAAACTAACAGATGGCGCCATTACGTGGCGCCATCTATTTAACGTAACAGCGCCCAGTGAAAACTTTCTACCGTAACAAATCGCTACTATCAATAACGAGAACGAAAATCAAAGGAGCGCCCCTGTCGATGTTCTCGCTGCGGTTGCGCCGTCCGCTAGACGTTTTGCAGGTAAAGTAAACGGCCGCACGACACATACACATCGTTTAAACAGCATCTCATGCCCCGTGCGGCATCATTATTGGCGCACAGGGTGGCAGGCAACGTACATTAAGGGAGAAAATTTGTTTTGTCATATGCGCCGAGAGCGTGACCAGTGGTTACTGCGGCCACGATGGTTCGCTGGGTAGGATGTACTTATCCTGCTAGACCACATCGCTCGCTCAATCGCTGCCGGCCTCCGTTTACGTTGCGCAAAACGTAATAAAATAATGCGAAGGATGAAACACCTTTTTTGAATAATACTTTCTCGGGAATTAATGCATGTTTCCCAGCCAAATAAACGCTGAGAGGAATTCGGCGCAGTTGAACATTCGTCTGAGCCCAACTTGCTAGTCGCCTTCAGTCTCCCTTTAACGAATAGTCCGAGCTCCGATGTTCTTGTCGGCTGGAAATTTGGTAACACCAGCGCACCGTTTGTTGTAGTTTCGCACCCGTAATCGAGTTCCCCAGGGGGTCACAACAGGTTAGGGAAAGGACACAACATCGCTGGGTGCTATTTGAAAGCGCGAGTGCGCGTCAAGAAACTGCGTATTTGACTGGAGCTGTTTATTTCTTGCGGGAGCAGGACGACCTGCTCAGCTCTTCCCAACACTTACGGGTGCTTTGGATAGCGACTAAAGTTCAGTAATTCAGGATTAAAAGCAGTCATCCTGTCCTGGAGAAGTGAATGACCAGCGAAGTATATAGGAATAACACAATTTTGTACATATGTAGGCATACCGATGAACTAGATCAGACAGCACACTTCATTGTTTGCAACTTCACCTTAAAGCTGGGAGCGCAAACACCCTTAAAAGTTATAACCGGAACGCCAGATTACTGCCGTCACGGCCAGACTAGCTGGAAAGTGCGGAGATGTTCGTTGAACAATTTCCGTCTCTTATTCCCTCTTCGGGCTACATATGCCGTGACTTGCCGACTGGCGGTGCCCCGTGATCGGCGACGTGAGATACGGTGGCGCTTCGCTCGGGGTTGTGATGGCTTGATTGAGTTACTAAGGGTAACGTCGGTTGAGGTGACGGTGGTTTTGAGCACGGGTGTCCGCGTCTCGGCGTGTTTGGAACAGCCCGGAGATTGTATTCGTAAACAACGTAAAGCGGGAACAAACGCCGTTTGTCGTGGTTATAAAGCAGGAGCAGTATTTGCTGAAAATGTATTCGAAAAACCACCAAGAAATTGAATAGAAACATATAATCGCGGAGCCTCATATACAACTAAACAAAATTTAAGTGACAAACAGCCTACATACGCATACTTTGAAATAATTGACATAATAAATATTGCTGAAAGGGATTTTTCTGCTTAATTCAAGGTTATCTGCTAAATAGGCCTATCTTTTTGTCTAATTATCTGCTAAAAAGCATTTTGCTTAACGTTCCAGTCTCGAGTGATGACAACAGTGGCGACGTGTGATAATCCCGACTAGACAAAAGATGAAATCAAAGAATATTGGTGCGAACACCCGTCTCAATTGGCAAATAGGCTTTGGAGGTGTTCGTATTTTATAAACAATTATTTGGCCCCTTTCCGTGCCACACAAAATATATGGTGCGCAGCAAGCTACGCGCTAGCGATTAAAGTTCACGCGGCGGTATCGGGCACGAAAGAAGTCAGGTTATCGGCACGGGTGCTAGCACTTCACTTGGTTATTTCTGCAAAAGTATGAACTAATAAAACTCTTGCCAGCGCGGTGCCATTTGAGAGCATATCTGAGGCGTCTGTGATATCCAGCATGAATTCAGGAGCCTCCAACGACGGGTCGCCTCAAGGCAGTTGTGCGGACAGGAATGAAACAAACACTGCTTCCCTGACTGAGCTACTTGACCATTAACTCCAGGTGTAAACCCGGCCTCAGCAGCGCCTCATCTGCTTTGGCCCTAATGCTAGAGTTTTATAATGGGCCCATTAAATTGCTGCTCTTCTTCTAGCAGTTACTCGGGGGTACTAAAAAGGTGACCTTTTGCAGCATCTGTTAACAAGTTCAACCTTTGTTCGAAGCAGACTTTGTTGAGGCGTCGAAAGTGCTGCGCTAAAAACTTCACTAGGTAGCCTTATTTCACTTACGATGGTATGCGGTGAGAAGAAGGCGTCAGATAGTGGAAAGTAGCAAGAGTTCAAGAGCTCGGTGTATTTAACGGGCGCTTCTGGTACTGGTGAGATGCATATGAACATTCTCAGCCTTCTTTGTCGCAGTTAAACATACGATTTGCATGGCTGCTATTCTGGCTGGAGAAAATGATCTCGAGTCGCTAGTAGGTAGCGGGCTATTGGCCACTCTAAACGTGAAGCGTTCTTGACCTCATCACAGAGCACTTCCTTGTTAGGCTGAACGCCTCACACATCCTCTGGTGAATTGGGTTCGGCTGCATTGCTCATGTTGTTACGAACATGTGGGCCTCCCCATTATTTATCATGTTTCATTAACTGACCTAGAGGCATTTTATTTAGCAATATGTTATACTTCAGCGTGAACTATCGAAGTGAACCCTTGCCGAAATATCAGCTCCTGATAGGAGACAAAGACAGACGCTGGTGAGAGATAGTTCAGTCTGTTTTCTCCAGCTTGTCGAATGAGCTGCCACAAAGTTAGGAAACGCTGACATCATATTCTTTAAATTGAACTTCTACCGCTCAGTGTTTATCCCACTCAGGAAGACGAATGATTAACACCAATTCGGTCTGTGGAGGCGAACACTCTAGATTGGTATGGCATGCACGTGTAATTGGAGAGAATGATAGAATAAGACTGAATTAGAGAAGTATGCTATGGCGTAGTAAACAACCGAGAAAAAAACCAATGCTTGAGGCCTAATCGCACATTATGATTTGTTTTGTCGCACACGTTGTACAGACCCTAAGTGCGATTTGCCGAAATAAATGCTGCAGATTCCTACAGTGTAATGACAAGTTTATTTATTTATTTATTCATACTGTTAGCCCAGGGGCCGGTACAGGGTGGACGTACAACAGAGAACATGAAGGCCGTAACTGCCGCCTCAGACACGAGTGCAACGCAGGATGTGTGCGACACAGTATGCCCTACAGTATGCGCACAAGTATAGTATTCAGCTGCATTGTGAACAGGTTCAAAATGAAAAGGTACAAAGTGCTAGGGTACACAACAATAAGCAACTCTTACACAAGCGCAATTCAGCCAAACTGGATACGACAGATATCTTCCGTATGGGCGCGGACCCCACTATCATGCCAAATCATCTAGAAGAGACAGCACTATCGGCTTCTATGTAGTGAAACAAGAATTTTTCAAAGTGCGCTAAGGCGTCTGATTTAGTAATTTCTAGCGGGAAATTGTTCCATTCTTCAATTGTATTGGGAAGGAAAGAGTGTTTAAAAGCATTTAATCGAGTCATTATAGGCAATAATTGGTTAGGGTGACTACTTCTAAGTGTACGAGACAGTCGAGATTTGAAATATTGCTCTGTGTTAAAGTTAAAGTAGTTACGGTGCATTAAGTAAAGAAACTCTAATCTCGCTACTCGGCTCCGTGTTGCGAGAGGTGGCAGATTTAGTTTATTTGGCATGGCAGTAACCGAATCTGGTGACCTATAGTTGGATAGAATAAACCTTGCGGCCCTCTTTTCAATTTTTTCAATTTTTTCACTTTGGTATTTCTTCGAAGGGTCCCATACGATGCAGGCGTATTATAATAGTGGACGGACAGTGGTTGTGTAGGCAGTCAATTTGGCTTTGGTAGTTGCTAGTTTGACGCTCCTTCTCAAGAACCACAATTTCTGTTCAGCTACAGAACGTAATTTATGTATATGCGTTTTCCAATTTAAATCTTTAGAGATTGTTACCCCCAGATACTTGCAGTGAGTGACACGTTTTAAATCCGTTCCAACGAGCTCGTAATTGAAGGAGAGGACATTTTTAGTTTTGTTTGTTTTTCTGGCGAATACTGTTTTGTCATAATTAATTTTCATTTCCTATTTTGTGCACCATTCATGGATTGTTTGCATTGCTGAATTCAAAGTTATTTGATCACTGTGACTGGATATTTTAGAATAAATTAAGCAAGTACTATACATTTTTCTTCGGAGATGTTTTTTCGTAGGCGTAAAACGTTTCACATTATTACAGACATTAGGTAACACATTTTGTCCCATAAAAACGTTTTTCTGGTCGCATGCAAGTGCAGAATAACTTTGAAAGTTACACTCGATCAACTGAATGCTCTAGATCTCTATAATATAGCGGTGATGATGTACAAAAGTAAAAGGTCACAATTTTTTGGATTGTTGTCCCATGATCTGACATTTTACGGCGGTCAGAAGAACCCTCTCGAATCGAAGAGCGCCCACGGGGGAGAGCTACGGGTTCAAAATGACATAATCGTGCACGTGCCCAGATGATAAAAACGACAAGTGACGTTTGTCAGAGAGCGGAATGCTTGACCGAAACCTTGAGGATGGCAGGAAAAGGTTGAATGAAAAGTGACCTATACGAGATAACGCCATTTTTCAAGTCGGCTTAGAAGTTGACACTTGGACGTTTATGAACGGTTAGAAAATCACTAATATTGTTATAGAAAAGCCACAAAGGAGCGGTTCGGGAAAAGAAATCGCTCAGCCCAAGCAATTCACACTGTAACTCACCATGATGAACCCCAACTGGTGTTGCCTAACTATTCACATTGGAGCAGAGGTTAATGAGGCTCGCTCCGTGGAAGGCATTCCTAGTCCACGGTTTCCTGGTTTGGACTGGTTGTCCTCGCTTGGGTTGCAAGGTTGGGTTGGCTTTCTGGGTCCGGATTGGTCAGGGAAGTAGAGGGAAGCACCATGGAAGCACTTTGTAGCGTAACAACAGAGAGAAGGGTGTTGAGTAGGGAAGATGAGGCTAACGTGGTTGGGATGGGGGTCAGCATTCCTATGGAATTACCGCCAAGTGGAGCATCTCTCCGTAGCTACTCCACTGATGGGGTTGATCCCTTGGGGGAGAGTGCCTTGAAATAACAGGCAGCGCCTAGGTGTACTATAAAAGGAGCTGCGGTGTGGGTTGCTTCATTGGCGGGTACAGCAGCTTACTTTGTTTCTAGATGATGCGAAGTGCAGTGGAAGGGGACGAACATTAATTCGGCCCGTCTGATAGTTTCGGCAGCCTGTCTGCGAGTAGGTGGAATTAACGCTGTCTTAGCGCAGAAAGTGCTGGATATGGCAATGAATATTTTGTCGACGACCGTGATTTAGGCTGCGGGTGTAGTAGTCGCAATAGTGCTTTGACCAGATACTTCAGTATATATCCTGCGGCGCGGCTGGAGCGCCACGTGTAGCTAGTACTAACCGTTTACACGGTAGTGGGGCATTCTTTGTACCGGGGAGCGAGTATTTGAACAGGACAATAAAGGTGCGCTAAGGTAATAGGTAATTGGAGTGCATATTCCGAGGAACAGGTACCAGCCGGACGCCCTCTGTCGATGCCACCCAGATACAGTTTTTGTTTACTTGGAGCTGCCAGGCGGTGCCCTCATGCTTGACGGACGTGTCGAAAACTAGGTGCAAATTTCAGCTTCCAAGGTTCAGCTAAGTACAGTGCTTCTATCAGTTGTCGTCAGGTGTTGCGAACTCCCAAGGCGATGACGTTTTCGGTAGCTGAGGCTGCGGAGACGCCGAGTGCAATTTTGCCCGCTGGGCGAATGGCAGTGCTGAGTTAGGCCTTTTCTTACATCTTCACGGTTATATTGCTACATCTTCATGGTGAGGTATGGGTTTCCGCAAGAGATGCAGTTCATACGAATACCTTCGGCTGTTGTAAGTTATCTTTCTTTGAAAGCCTCCATGGATGTCGGACAAGCATGCAAAAGTTGTATTAGTTGCGATAGTGGTTTACGTAGTCGAGGAATGGTGTACGGTCAAGAGCCCTTTTTGAATATATGGAGAGAGGGGCGGACGGGGCGGACGGCGAGGATTGCCCTTTATGCAATGGTCAGCTCGGTCTCAACTACACTCTGACCCTGCTTTTCGGAAGGCCGGGAGTAAAGTGTCAGCAAAACCAACTTTTCGATTGCGCACTACAGATCTCGTGTGGGGAAGTATTGAATGGTAATGGTAATCGCCCACGGTATGGTATCGTGTGTTTCTGCCGTGTAGCCAGTTAGTGTCCAGAGTTACGTTTCCCAGGTACCAAAAAAATGACACCGCTTGTATTCGTGGTGCAAGGCTGCATAAACAGCAGAGCAGAGCACAGCTCTGACTTTGTCGGAGACCCGTGTGTTGCACTCCATACGGTTTTGCGAACTTGCCCCTGAAAGCTGCCCATGACTGGCATTCCCAGATCGTTTTGTCCGCAGGCTTTCCCAACCCTCCAAAAAATGACCGCGTTAGCACATGCTAGGAGCCGCGGTGACTGCCTTTGCCAACTCTGCGTCTGTGCTTTCCGCTTCAGGCGCAAACGCACGTGAAATGGCAGGAAGAATAGTACACGAGAGATCACGCAACGACCGCTGAAAGGTCGAGCTGGCTGATTCGGGCTCTCCCCATGAGGCGCATGCTCATGTCAGCGTGGTATATTTTGGTGCTTTTTGCAAGCACCTCACGTGGCGCAAGCTCAAGCGCGAGTCTGGACGACGCCGAGCGCTCGTAACGAGGCGCACGCTCACGTGCGCTCAGTTGTGCTGATTCTTCAGGTAACGTAGCATGGCGGAACTAAAAGTTTAAAACGCTCGGCGGTTAAAATGTTTACGTGTTGTCTGGAATGTTATTCTGATGCGAGATCCTTCTTAACAATGCTAAATAACGGGCCTAGATGAGGGTACGGTAAATGTAACCATTTACTCGCATCTTGACAATGAACGTACGCAGAGAGCCAAGACTAACTATTGCAGCACAGTCCTCAGCGTAACCGTCACGTTGCCATGCATTTGTCCGCGCCCATTATTGTGAGCGCCACAAGTATCGTCAAATGCGACAGATGTTGCCACAGCGCCCTTGTTATTTAGAGTGAGAAGGCAGTGCTTGGGGGAAGGTTAGCAGCTAGCTATGATGTCTGAAATGTTTAAAAAATACCCTGCCTGGACCATTAGCCCGAAGGCCACACATTATAGTGGGAGCAGTTCATTGCTCTGTATGCACGCTAAAAAGTGGTTGTGTATATAGGTTCTTATAGTTTCCAGTACACTATGTGAAGGAGACAGGTGAAGATTTCCTGCCGTCAGCGCTTTCTTGCCTTTTCGGGTAGGAGTAATATCGGCGTTCCTCAAAATTGCAGTGAGTAAGCGCTGTTTATGCATACAATTCTTATGCGCTGCGTTGTTGCGGGTGAGGTTTCGCACTAGTGCCAGTATTTCTGAAAGGATGAACGGCAAATCGACGTTCAAAGTGCGCAACTGATGAAAGAAGGAAGGGCCAGGACGAGCCCAACTTTGGCCGATGTTTAAGGCTTTTAATTTCGAAAACACTTGTTCCGGCGTGCCGGAGTACTTTTGCATCAGTCAGTGAAGTTTCTGCGGCACCGCTGTTTGGATTTTGCTGTGGTCCATCCGCGATCTGGGAAGAGGCCCGATTCATTGTGGGCTTCGCGTTGTTTGCACGTGTGTTCAGAATACTGCCCAGTCTAGCGAAGACGTTGTGTATGGATCGCGGCTCCCATCGCCAACTTGCCAGTCTGGATGCGGGGTCTGAGTTTGGTCTTTGCGGTTTCCCATTGCTCGAATAGGCAATGGCGGGAAGAGATGGAGAACGAAAATTTACTGAAGAGCCTGGAGCCTCACGGGTAATGGGAAGGGCAGGGAGGACGCTAACAATGACACCCCATGGATGCCGCGCACAGAAAATTGAGAGTGCTGTCAACGCATCTTTAACGTGGGAAGTGTGAAAGAGAAAACTCAAGCCGGACAGTGTTGGGTGCGACGTACGGCTAGGCTCAGGCAGAATCAGATGAGGTGCGGAAGGTCCGGTTTAGATATGCCATGGCCTGCGTGTAACAAAGCAAACAACGGGGTCCGAAAGCGAAGTGTGGGATCTTGGTGCAAATCCGGTTTGATGAATTTCTGCGTGGTCTAGAGAAGAGGGGCATCCCGGAGGGGCTGTCGTCTGAGAACGTGAGGTAGGTTGTTGCCGGGTGGGAGTCGTTTTCCGGGGTACTAAAATGAGCGCAGAGGCCTTAACACTTCGCCGCTACGTTTGCGGGTATCGCAAAGCTGGAACAGGCTGGGTGCAAAAACACCTCCGCACAGCGGGGTAACCCAGAAAGCAGCGGATTTAGATTCTCGGGCGCTGATTATTGCAGTGGAAGGTGCCGAGCATGGTGGTACCAGTCGTATGGTGATCGTTCGCCTCCGTCCAGATTGTGGCGTCTTCAATATAAGCCGTGCCGTAACCCGCTTTGATGGCAGCAACGCCTTTGACTAGCTTGGCCATATCGATATAACGTAAGATCGGGGACGTTATAGCGCCTTTGGGTACTCCGCCGCTCTTTTTTACGTGTTCCGCATTTACATGTTCATAACGTATTTCAAATGTCCAGTCTGCCAGGAAGGCTGGTACAAAGTTTCTCACTATTTTTCCCAGATGATCTTAACAAAGGGCTTCTAGTACCGCAGGGATGAACAGGGTGTTGAAGGCCTTGCGATGGTCTGCAGCTACCTAGATGTGTGGTCGGTGATGTACTGTGCGGTGAAGTACCCGCAGGAAGAGATTATGCTGTCCTGGGTTGCGAGGGTGATGTGCTGTGCCGTGAAGTACCCGCCGGAGGAGATTATGCTGTCCTGTGTTGCGAGATTGATTCTGAATGTAGTCGGAGCGGCCAATTAAAAAAAGCCTTTTCTTCCAAGTAGCGGGTAAGTAGTGAAGGGGGCATTCATACTAGTAGTTTCCACAATGTCAACGTCAGAGAAATGGGTCAAAGATGAGGCGTCGGGGTTGGGTCTTTTTCTGCCTTATGAACGGTAGCAAGGACATCGTGTTTGAAAGATAATGGCAGCTGCCCTTAGGCCCAAATTGAATTGAATACTTCTAGTATGTCGTGTACAGTATGTCGTCTACAGTATGTAGCCTACAGATGATTAAGACGAGAGTCCACCAGCGGGATATCAGGGATAGGAAGACGTTTTGTGTATTCTCATTTTGTGTCAAGAATTTCAGATAATCTGTAATGAGTATTTTGGGCATAGTGTGGTGGGGAAATCTAGTTGACCTATTTTGCCATGCAGCCCAAAAAGATTTTTTCGAGTTTTTTGTGAAGGAGCTTTTAACTGATGATGTGTTCCCTGCCCACAGTACCTGGGAAGCATTTCCTGATTTAGACGGTTGTAGTGCAACGCATATGCAAGTTGAGAGAAGAGTCACGAGATACGCTGATGCCTGTAAACGTACTAGGATACCCGCACTAAGCTTATAGTAAAGGTGGATGTTGTTTTTCCGGATTCCCACGTAGACCTCGGGTCCTTAGTGTTTTAGGGGCGAAGCTCCTCTTGCTCGGGCCCTGTCCCGTCCCTCGTTGCGCCGTGTACATACCGCTGATGATGATTGTGGCAGGATGCTCCTAGGGATTGGCCAGCCAAAGATTGGCCGAAGAGGTCAAAACGTTCAACGCGTTCGTTGCTGCCCAAAAAGGAGAAGAAGAAGAAGAAGAGGTTGTCGTTCGTCGTCTGCGAGCTCACGACACGTACCGGGGTACGCGACACAAGACACTCTGCAGAAGGCGACGGCCAAGGTGGCTAATGTCACGCACCGAATTTGCCAACTTACCCATGTTGATTCTAATCGTCCCAAACAAGCCCTACATGATCAGCATAAACATTGACATCGTCGAAGTGCTTGTCAACGGAGCGGTCGGAAGTCTCAAACTTTGCGAGCGAGTAGTGGTGGTCTTGACGCGGCGGCGCCCGGTTTCGATCCCACGACTCTCTGGCCGCGACAGGAGGTATGTGGCGCTCTTCACACTGCGCTACAAACCGCGACGCAAGCATGGGTACGAACGCGCCTTATGTCCTTCACTCATTCAGATGGTGCGCGCCGTCAAGAAGACCTATAACAACGTGTCGACTCTTTATATGATGTGTGGGCGAATGCTTCACCGATAAGCACTTTAGCTTCGCCCCTCTCATGATCATTCAATTCGTGGAGATGGCGGGGTTTTTTGCTGTAACCGAATTCGGTATGATGGTAAATAAATCGGGTACAATTACCAGTCTATGGCTCTTTGTTGAGCTGCGGCAAAAAAGATTAGAGGGGGAGAAGTTAGCAGTGCGTGCTGTGGATATTGAGATCAAAACATTTTTATGGTGTGCAGTGTGCGTCAAGGGTTCTTTAAACACAAAGCCTATCCCACTGTGCATGATTCGAAGTTGAGCAGGTTGGTGAATAGCAAAATAGGGCTGCCTGCATAAGGATGCTGAAGACAAAAGTTCAGGCGGAGCTGATTTGCGTCCTGTACTTGGGGCGCCGTTAGGGTGGGGGTGGGTTGGGTAGAAGGTACGGACAGAGTGCGTGCTGCTTGTTAGAATGTGACCTGGAGATTTCTCTCCGGAAAGAAATATGCGAGGTAGCAGGGCACTTAATTGGCGGAGTTATCACGAAAAGCGATCATTGCCAGCTTGATTATTTGGTGTGGAGCTGGTTGGTGGTGCCAAGGGCTTCGGCTGGATACCCCGTTTCGGAGCAGACAAGGTGGTGAGTCAGGATAGAATTGAAGGGCCGTTATATGTGCGAGGGTCTAAGTAACCTTTTTTGCAGGCCAGCTGTATTTGGGGAGGAAACGAAATTTCTTGTTGGCGTAGACTAGTAGGAGGATAGGGTGGTAGAAGTGTAGTCTCTACAGTGGATGCTGTCGTAATCAGTAGTTATCACTCCCGTCTCTCAATGTTACGGTGCGTTCTCCTGGTCCTGTAAAAAATTGCCTATGTTTTGCATTTTCTTTTCGTAATGTGGTGATCGCAGCTTCTCTGTACAGGTCGGGCTGGTCATCGGGCTGCAGGGAGAAGTTAGTGGGTGGATGTGGGTGCTGGCTGGCAATAGGAGTCAAAGTTCTTGTTAGCGGCAGTGCTGCAATGAGTGTGCTTTACGTGGGGGTTTTGGCTGTCTAGTGTTGGCGCTGGTCGAGAGTTTTGTGCAAGCCTTGTGCAACCCTTGTAATAGGCGCGTAGAAGGCCTAAGGTTCATTCAACACTCCTTGCTTTGGTAGAGTTTCGCAAGCTTCGAAACATGCTTTTGCGATGGTACTGGGGATTGTCGGTAGAGTCAAGTTCATGGCGCTGGAAAGAGATGCAGACGTCCTGGGTGTGCCTATCTCATGGCCCAGTCCCACATCATCAGTGATTTCACAGCATGTATGAAAGTGGTGATAACGGCGATATTTCGTTTATAGGGCATAGATGACGACCGAATCCGGAGCGTGTGACTATTCTGCATCGATCGTTTTCATTTGTGGTTTGCAGTGAACGTTTGGCCACGTCTGAATACCCTAAATCATCTGGGTGTTTACAAAAAATAGCGATCAGTATGGAAGAGTGGGTGACGTGGTGCGTGTCTGTCTGGCGAAGGGTACCACGATTTCAGCAAGCCGCCAACTTGGAGCAACCGGAGAGCTGAAAAATATATCTGGGTGCTACACTGTTTTTAATGAGCCCAGGTTCGCCACAGTTATGGCAGGAGGGCACCCGTTGTTCTGACTCTGCATAATTCTTTAATGTAGACACACGTATTTGTGATACGGAACGTATTTTGCCTTCATACCCAGTTCTCCTGTACGTGAATATGCAGAAAACCTAAAGTTTCAATTAGAACGCCCAGGCATTTCTTCCGTTGATATTTTTTCTAGAAAGAAAAATAAATGCTACACAAAAAAAGGCAACAGAAAAAGCGAGCCCATCTGATGTGTTGGCTGAAATTTAGCCCTATACTAAATTGGCTCTAGTAACGATTTGCAGTGCATGTTGGCTACTTGACTATGCGAACAAGAAAAAAAAACAGGTTTGCATGCCAATACAAAACTTTGGTTGGTACACCAATTTGGCTTCTATTATTAAAAGCCCAAAAGTTGAGTAGGGCTAAAGCGGCAGTGTAAATAACATAACACCGGAAACCAGTCTTGTTTTCTCAAGCACGGACATACAAAGGCCCGCCTAAGTCGTACGGAGCGAGTGCTCGCCTCGGGGCAGTTATACAGGACCTATGGTTCAGAGGGGTTCATAAATTCCCTTGCAAAACGGGCGCTCTAAAACGCATTACCAAATACATTTGCGCAAGACGGGAATCTTCAGTTATAGCAATCATGGTGTTTCTTCAATCTAACGAAATACTTTCATCACATCTGTAGTAATTTATGACACTAGATTGTTGATGATATGCGTGCTAGGCCAGGCGGCATGCAGTCTTTCACTTTAACACTGAGGCAGAAGTCATTCTCATGAACAGTACTTGAAGTCTCCTACTTACAGCCGTACGCCGTAAATGAAGTTGAGCCCACCCATTTGGATATAAATGAAAAAAAGACGATAATAGGGCAACAAAAGTGCCTAAAAGGCATTGCACTAACAAAATATAATACGGTGACGTCATGAGTCTGGGAACCAAAAATCAGCCAAATAGCCTGCACTAACAAGCAGGCACTGGCAACAAAAGGTGTTACTGACATTTAGCACAACAAAAGAAAAACTCCCGATGCTTGCATCACAAAGCGTAGAAGCATTGCCCTTTTTAGAAAAGCAACTTTCTCCGCCAAAATCATCTAAGCAAATAACACAGCGGCCTTTCAGGTACCCTACACGCAAGTCTTTCTTGACAGGTAACAGCGTTTTGTTCAAAAGCAATTTGTCGTGTCCGGATAATGAACAAAATGCACAATCTCACCGTTACTTTATGAGCAGACCTACTGTACACGGGAAGCTTGTCGGTATAAGAAGGCTTGTAGGGCTACCTTTTTTCCCAGCTTGCGGCAAGCGAAAAAACCAACCACTACTACGCAAGTGAGTACACACTCTAAAATACATCCTTGCGAAGGTTTACTCTTCTCGATTTTGTTGTCTTAGTGTGCGTTTGTGACCATGGATGAATGTAGTACTCCAGAAGGATTTTGATTAATGCAATAATTATGTCAGCGCGCGCCAAAGAGCAAAAACAGTGCTCTATATCTATATTGGGTTACATAATATGAAACTTTCTTTGTTTTGCATGCAAGTATTCCACGAATAGACCCAAGTACCGTAGTACCACCCTAAACAGAAAGCTGTCCGTTTCTTCAATCTCTCAAATTAACAGCCAATGAAATGATTATTAGTTTAATATTATATTTTACGTCTTTAGCCTGACCAGCTTCAAGGCCGCGTTCTCCTGTTTTGCTGCAAACAAAATTATTCTTACTATTTATGAATGCCGCAGCGATGGTTCCCCAGTAGCCGACCCATGTGTGGGGCATTCAAGTCACTCAGCGAGCGACAGTGCAAAGAGCATATGGCAGGAGTAAGAAACTGGGTTAGTTTTGATGTCGGATTTGAAACTTCGACTTACTGAGTACCAAGTCAATATGCGCACCATGCAATACTATCAATTTTTGTTTCCAGAAAATGAACTTATTGAGTGGGTTGTGGCCTTATACTTCCACCTACAGCCGTAATTTGAACAATGTACATAAAAAAAAATTGCCAAGTGCGATTACGCCTATAGCATATATTTAGGGCGCAAAAGGACTGAACGACCCGCCGCGGTAGCTCAGTGGCTAAGGCGTTGCGCTGCTGAGCACGAGGTCGCGGGTTCGATTCCCGGAAGCGCGGCCGCTTTTCTGATGGGAGGCGTAAGCAAAAAACGCCCGTATGTACGAGATTTCGGCGCACGATGAAGATCCCCAGGTGGTCAAAATTAATCCGGAGCCCTCCACTACGGCGCGCCTCATCGCCTGCGTTGCGTCGGCGCGTTAAACCCCACAATCAATCAATCAAGCAAAATGACTGAACAACACTAGAGAGGAAAATAACGGAGGGAGGATCATGGGGATAACAACGGCAGTAGAGTTTATAACCAGTGAAGGCTTAGAACAGGTTATAAGGAGTTGAAAATACCAAAGTAGCTGAGCATATTTACTTCAAGGGCGCCTATGCAACGAACAGTGACAATTGGCTAGAGCCTCAATTATATTAGGAAAAGTTCCAGGTGACATAATCGTTTAGGTCTTAACATGGAGGACGCCATAGCTATACTTCGGTGCGGACGCAGCGTTTTGGATTGGAGTTTCTACATTTTCCATTTATGTTTTCCAAGAACTGTAGTTCAGCTAGAACTTCTAGAGGAGCAGCAATGGCTTTTAAATCACTGCGGTACAGGAAAGGTAGAGGCCGTTTAAAATTTTATGGGTCAAGATGTGAGGGTAAAAGGTGGTGGCTGAGGTGTGTTTGTCAATTGAATGAAGAAGGTGACAGTTGTAGTGTTTCAAAGTATTCTCAAACGTCGTGGCCTGGCTGAACATTTTCGGTTTTTTTATAACACAAACGTTTGGAGACAACTTCATTGAGAAAATTTTAATGGAAGATTGGGAAAAGAGGGTAAAGAGAAGGTCGGCCGTAAAGGTGGAACCCAAGCTGCCGGGAGGCAGCATCAGCTCACGCTGATTTCGAGGTCACCAGCTGGCCATGACAGGCCTGTGTGTGTTGATGTAAGGTAATATGCAACCTTTCAGGTGTTCATCCTTAAACATATCCTTCAATACGACCAGGATGAGCATAGAGGATGGGTGTTTCGCCATACTTCCCACAGTTCACGGTTAAGGTTGCAGATTTCCTGACATCTTCGTCCATGTAAGCTTGTGAATATATGTGTTGATTTGTATCCAACAGAGACCGCGCTTCTTGAGCTTTACGATCGTCGTGCGGCACGGTGAAGACTTGCATTCCGAGGCGCAGAATGAGGAGACGATCTCAATATTTTCAGTTCAAAAAGTGCGGCAGTCATTGTGAAATTCGAGCATGGTATGCGAGTTTGCGTCGATCTTCGTTGGTGGCATGCTTTCTTTGCATACTATTTTGTCCAGGTGTTGATCTTATGTGAACCTTCATCATTGTGGATTTATGAACGCTCATCAAGCGTTTAGGGGTTGTGCCCTGAGCCAAGGAACTTATGGCTTTTTCTGCGCGTGTAACGGTAATTGAGCCTCCATTTGGTAGTTCCCCTAGCCGGATCGCCGAGAGGATTTCCACTTTTCCGTTCCTTTGTGTAGGACGGTAATGAAAACGCAGCGATTGAAACAACAAATATCCTGCGTTTTTGAGACGCCCTGTTCCTCGTGGCGATTTCCCGTGCAAGCAGGGTGAACTTCCCAAGCGTTGTAGTCCCACACAATGCCGAGTGCCAGGCCGGGCAGTCGCTTGGACCTATTTTACCGGTAGGTGCCCGGTGCACCAGGTCACACGAATGCACATCGTGCCTTCCACAGCCACGGTGGACGTTCAACTCGCAACCGCCTGTGGCAGGACATGCCGCAAGACTCTTTTACCCCCGGTAATGGCGCAACGCGGCATGATGGCGGGGGACCCCGCCAGATGGACAAGGGTCGGGGGCCTGTCACAAGGGTAAAGGAAGCTTTCCACACGTGAATTCTTCTTTCAAGGGCCCGCACTAAACCAGGGACGCCTGAACCCATTAAAGAAACCGGTGTGTGCCCGGCGGTACCAGGGTTGTTTTACCGCCAATGTTGTATACGACAACTGTTGACTTCGTTATTTCGAACGTCGCGCCATAGTCCTAGACTGTGATTTCATAGTTTACGAGCTTGCCTCGACGGAATTTAATCTCAGCTCTTTGTCTATATTGGGGTCTATGTTTTTTGGTAGTAAGGGCTTTTATAAAGAGCCCCTGGATATGTGACATATCCATAATGGCGTATAGAGGTTTTACCTCTGGGGGGTGTATTTTATATTAAATGGTATGGCCGGTCCCTACTTTCCCCAGAGGCTGAATTTATGCTAAGGCAGCGGCCTCGCTGATATATTGAAAGTTATTGTAAGACACAATTTAGGACCTGAGCGGTAATACTGAAAATTAAGAGGTAGGGCAGCCTTATATGCTGTTGCAATAACGGTACATATTTGGTACCTTCAGGGCGTGTGATTCTGGTACGGCCGACCTATACCGATAACCGGGTCATGATCAGTGTCTACAAAAGCTTCGTCGTTTGCTATTGTATTCCTATTTTCCTCTTGTATTGGTATTCTACACAGTGGGTAAAATGTCGAAATATTTTCTGTATTTTCGAAATTGCGTTATCGGCTGCTGCTTCTCTGTAGGGACGATGCCAAAGACCTTGCGTGACTGTTCTCTGAGATAACGTGTGACCAATTTTTAGGTTTTTGTAAATTAGCCATATGATCTCATTCACCGTTTGCCGGACAGAGTTTGTGGCGGGTTCAGGGCCACAAAAATTAGAGCAATCATTTGAGCCATTCTGCAATAAAGACGCGTACTCGGGTTTATTTTTTTATTGGGATACATCTGATATTCCTTCTGGTTTTAACCTGGGTTTACCTGGGGTTTATAAAGCCTGGCGTTAATCTTTTGCAACCTTTTTTATGTAGACGAATGTTATCTAGCGCCGCAAGTGGTATCGTTTGGAAAGGCACTTTGCTGGTGGCGCAAGTTGCCAGCGCGGCTGGAAACCGCGTCTGCCGAGCATGCCACTACCCGTTGCGCGTAGAACAAACTTCGCAAAGCAGACGCGGCGCATGCCTAAATGGCTTATCTTTTCTTTCGTGTTCGCCCTAGTATCATTATCCTTCTTCCCACTATCTAGTTGCCGCTGTTCTGCACTCCCGATTCAGGCAAGCCCTCATATCCTGTAGCCTCAGTTGTAGTCTTTTGTTAGCAGGAATGGCGTACTCCCGCGCACACTTAATGAGCATCGCTAATAGCAGAGGGCCAGCAGGCTCGGAAAAACATAGAAATTAGCTTAACAAAGATATCGCGTTATTAGTGGGGAAACCCTTAAGAGAGGGTAGTTCTGAAGCGCAGCGGTTGACCAAAAATGGCCTCAGTAGAAGACGCAAGAAAACCAAAAAATTCTGCGCTGTGAGCAATGCGACAGGCGGTCATGACAGCTGAGGCGGTCAAAAGGACGCCCCAGCGTAACCTTTTCCATGCCTACCAGCCTACACTCATAGAATAAACAAGGATTTGGCGCAACAAATATATTCACGACAAACATAATTATCGACTTTCACGATCACGCAGTATAAACTAGAAAAATAATGTTTCTCGATTGTTACGTGAAAGCTACTTAAAATGGCGGTTTCTTTTACAGAAAAGAAGGAAGCGCTACATCTACACAGCTGTCGTCTCAACGACTTCGAAAGAAATGACGCCGTATGACCTGCAGGGGATCTGCCGGAGTATTAGGAAGGGGGATGCATTTATCGGTGGTCAAGTATCAGCCCTACAGGGTAATTGGAACGTGAAAAAAAACGAGTGCTACTAGTCGATCGATCGATTGTAGGGTTTGACGCGCCGACGCAACGCAGGCGATGAAGCGTAACGTAGTTGAGGGCTCTGGATTAATTATGACCACCTTGGGATCTTTAAAGTGCGCGGGAATCTCGTACAGACGGCCTTTTTTTCTTTTCGCCTCCCTCACTAGCCGTGAAACTTTTGTAGTTGCATAGAGCCCTTATAAAAAGAGGTGAGGTAGTGCGAAATGGCAATGGCATCAGACTTCAACACAGACTAGGGAACACGGTTTTTCACGTAAAACTGCGCAGTGAACATCCTTAAAATGTCACTTTACCTTGTGCCTAATACACGGATCTGCGCACTCCCCTGGCATCGTCTACAGTCGAGTCCGCGTATAACGATACCGTCTATAACAATATATCGGATACAGCGATTACAACCCATGACACCGTCAACTTTTGTATTCTTTCTGTGGTAAAATAAACCGCTTAGTACAATGCTCCAGAGCCACTATATCGGATATAATGATTGAATCCGGTTATATTGTGCACCAAAAGTGCAACAGTGACGACTCTAATGACACGGTTGCACAGCCTACTCAGGTAGTGTCTTCTTAGGAGGCCCAGTGCGTGACACAGTTCCTCGGGGACTTTGTTTCCCCCAAGGACATTTACCTCAGCTAGTGAAGCACCTATAGATGCTCTTGGAAAAGATTTGCGCTAGCTTAACACGCGGCAAACAAAGATGACCGACTGTGGCTTGTTTTCCGCAAATTAGTAGTACGACCTTGCTGGCATGCGAATAAAATGTTTTGAGCTCTGTTCCGCCTTTTTATTTCGCAACCCGCTTATAACAATTATCGGTTATAACAATGGGATTTTGTTGGCACTTGGATATTGTTAGAAGTAGACTAGACTGTATCACTCAGTTTATGACCCTTTCATGTGGCGCCGGCAGTAAGATAGGATGAATTCCTATTTCGTTTAGTTTTGGCTTGTTGATCTTGGTGTGAAGAAGGAAATTAGAGTGATAATGTTTATTATATTTTCATCCGAAATCCAGGATATAAAGGAGAGGGAGGTAACAAGTTTTAGGTTTCTTGCGGGGTTATGTCGTACAGGCCTGAAATAAATATATGACCAACACTACCAGTTTCTAGCATTTTACGTGCTGGCAAAGACACTATATGTGGTTTTGTTAAAGTTGGTGTTCATAGCGAAAGGTGCTCTACTTTTCTAATCAAATACAAGTCTTCGTTTCTTAGTAAGTAAGCATTGTGATATTTTTAGAGTGTAAAAATAGTTACGGTGGGAAACCAAGCGGTGTTTGGGTGTGCATTGTTTGATTACAACTATAGTCATGAATATGTTTGTCTGCTATGTCTACTACTATGTATATTTTAAGAGGTTTGATGCCGGTAACTCCACTGCCATTGATCTTCTGCAGGACCCTGTGAATTGGCACAATATGCTACGTAAAAACTTTGCTTAATCCGTGCCGCCGGAATTAAAGAATTGTAAAGAAGAGTGCGGCGGTCCTTTATTGCCGTCGTGGAAATATACGAGGCAACTTCACTTTCTAAATAAAATCATTCCACGTGGTGGTGTAATGCGTTCAAACAGTTCCGGGGTTGCCAGTTGGGCCAAATTTGCGTCCGTTGAATTAGTTTAAACGACCTAGAAATATCTGTTGTGTCCAAGTCTCTACGCACGTAATAGTGTGTTTTCTGCCTTCCGTAACCGCGGTTGGATTACAACCGACGGCATTGTGGTAGAAACGCACCGTCTGGGCTCCGTGTATGAAGGACTAGTGGTAGTACCCGGTGGTTCCCGGGCGGGCAATTATACTAATGACACTAATGAATTTCACGCGTGTTCAGTTATCTGTTAGTTTTTCATAATGCGCTAGTTTATGGTAAGGTGGTGCACAATTAGGAACTCCTGCCTGCTGTCAATACATGGGCTCCAAGCGGAGGCGTATCGTGGTAATGGAAACGCCTAGAGCTACAGCTCTATCTAAACAAATTGCAAAAAGATGGTGTGCTCATCCGAGTGACTGAGTGAGGGGAAACCGTTTTATTAAGTCGCGGAAGTGGAAGGAGTCCCTATTCTAGGCTGCCATGTGATGAGCGGGCAGGCTTTGCTGTGGACGCCAATAATATATGGACTTCCAGATCGCTGCTTAAGCACGTTTTTCGACAGCTCAGGGGTGGGAAGGGGAGATGAAAAGGGAAGAGATGAGGGTTTTGCTTGCACTCTAATAATATATGAGGAGGACTGGCGAATTTTAAACAGAGCTTGCATTCGAGAGAAGGTTGCGTTGGGAACATACCACGGAGGTGGGCAAGGTGAGGGATGTTATTCTTACTCATGGGAAATGTTTGCTCCGCAGGTGTGAACGCTACTCATCGGTCACTGCTTTATGATAAATAACAAAGGACTCCTACAGGAGGCGCGTGGTTGCACAAAGTGCCAGCAGATGGTGAGCGATATGCGAATGCGGAAAAATTCAGCTGAATTCCAAGTCCAAAAGGATGTAAATTCAAAACTCTCACTGACCTTTTTATCCGTATGTTAGGACAAAATCTTCAATTGGCTTTTTGCTCAACTGGATTGGCCCCCGAGGGAAGCATAAACGAATAGGATTTATCACTGGGCTGTGTGGTTATTGAGGAATGTGTCACCGTTTTCTCGAAATACTGATTGCCTCTATTAGGTGGGTGTAGCCGAAAAATGTTGTAGAACAGTATTTAGATACCCGAGTAGGTTGCCTATATCAACAAACACCACTTCAATATCTCAAAAGGCTAGTGATAGGAAAATTACCTGAAAAACAATTTCTCCGTTTTTCGCTGTCTGCGTGTGTAATTTTCAAAATATTCAGAAATATTGAGCTGCAACATCGCAATCACAAAGTGTTAATGAAATTCGACGCGGTTTGAACCAGCAGTTGGGATAGGCGTGGACATCACCTGTTAGGCTTTTTTGGTTCGCCTGGCTTATCATTTGTAACACAAAATGGCCCTTGTACTGGCGTCGCAGCGCGAAGGTATTAAAATTGGATGTATGAATTTGTGTGAGTGACCTATATTAGATTAACCAGTTTGATAAATGTATCAGCGAAAGATTTATTGAACAATCTTTAGGAACACAAATATTATTCCAAAATGTGGAATGACCTCGACAGTGCTGGTTAGGGCTAAATAATAAAAATACTTTTTAGATATTCTTAAAGGATAAATATATCATTTAAAACCACTTAGATATCTGAGCGGTTGACCGAAATAATCACAAATTTACCTCCGCACAGGGCACCTTGAGAAATCTCGGTGACGGCATTGGTGACACCGCGGATCCCGAACCCATACATAAGTTGTGATCAACCGTGACTATATCTTTTAAGGTGAAGGGTAGAAACCTCAGACGGTGGCCGTCGGAGCACAGGTCAAGCTCCGGCGGATGGGCTCCCTGTCTGTTTACCAGGCAGGGAGCTCCGGGTCCTCTTCAGCTATCAGTGTAAGCCTAACAAAGAAAGTACGCCCGTCTCTCTGCTTATGTACTAGGCCGTATGCTATTTGCAACCCCCCTCCTCCACAAACGTGATCGAACTCTGTAAAGGGGCCTCACCGAAGAATTTTTTCCCCCACTACCATTCTTAACATTTCCTGAACCGGAAAACTACTCTCGATTTCTTGTTATGGACTATCGTAATACAGCCCATTCTCTTGCAATGACATCAGTTTTCTTGATTGCTAAATATCTTGAAGGCATAATTGGAAAATCTTACAAGGCTAAAAAACAAAGGACTGGTGAGGTCCTTGTCGAGGTAAACAACAAGCAGCTTGCCATAAAGCTTCTAGCTGAGACACGAATGGGTGATCTGGACATCAGGGTCACACCCCCCCCCCCCGGAGCCTCAACAGCTCCCAGGATGTGATCTCTGAGCCAGATCTGCTGAATAAAACAGATCATCATCATCGTCATTTATTATACTCTTTAGGGCCCCTTGCGGGGTATTACATAAGGAGGGAGCAAGTACAGAAATTCCACAGCAGGTGATGGTCGATGGTGCAGGCGTAGAAGTGAGGCAGCTTCCTAAAGAAATGGCAGCAACACAGCAAATATATATACATATGTACCTAAAAGAACTGTAACAACAAAAAAAGGAGCGAAGACCCCTTTCAAAATAATTAATATAAGCCATTGATTGGCCACATGGACCAATTATACCTCATATGTCCCCATCCGCGGTCACGTCACCCAACACTCACAATCATGCACTCATAGCACTCACCGAACGACTAGGGCAGTCCCCGCGCGGAAATTCCAGTGTCCTCGCCTCGACGCACCGCTGTTGTCCGCGCGCACAGACCTTGAGGGATTGAAGGATCAGGGCGTCATGGCCGTGTGGCGCATCAATATCCGTATATACGATAAGGAATTCCCCACACAGCACATCATCCTGACCTTTGACCGCTCGGCACTTCCACAACATATCAATGCAGGATTTATCCGGTGCTCCATCTGTACCTACATCCCGAACCCGCGGCGTTGCTTTGACTGCCAGAGGTTCGGGCATGGTACAAACTCCTGTCGCGGCCAAACAACCTGTGCGAAATGCGCCGCACAGGGCCACCCCACTGACAATTGCAACTCTGCTACCTTAACTTGTGCTAACTGCGGAGGCCCACACGCGGCTTACCCTAAGAAGTGCGAGAAATTTCAACTCGAAAAGAGAGTTATCAACATAAAAGTTACAGAGAACATCTCCTTCCCAGAGGCGCGAAAGAGGTTCGCCTCTTTCCCCCTGGGGAGGCACGCCGACGCAGCTCGCCGGGGGACGGAGAGGCGTCTGGTTTTGGCAGGGACCCAGTACCGCGAATCGGACTTGGTCCCCGCCCCCCCCCCCCCCCCCCCCCCCCCGGTTTCACTCAGGCAACCCAATCCGTCGCCACACCACTTGCTGAGGCAGGAGCGGTTGTGGTGCCAACCTCTTCCGTAGGGACCGGTTCCGCTCGCGGCCCTGCCTCTCCGTCCTCCAGTGCGTTGGAGGGTGCCGAGGGGATGGACAACGGGGGCCCCGCATTGGCTCCTACCGCCACCGCAACGCCCGTGCCACTTCTGGCACCCCCTGACGCCCGCGGCGGTGGCGGCTCAAACGATGGGCCCCCGAAGGGAGGCCAAGTACAGGAGGCCCGGTCCGTCGGGCACCCCTCTGACATCTGACGAGGAAATGGACGTCGGGCCGTTGCCAGCAAAGAAGAGCCAAAGGTAACGGCCGGAAGCTTCCTCATTCACTTTCATTTCTTCAATCCCCCCTCCTCCTTGTCTCCTAAATCATCTCACTCTTTCAGCTATTCTTTTATTTTTTCGTCCTTCTCCCCTTTTAACGTTGTCTCATTTACGTTCCCACCTTATTCGCTGTTCCTGTTTACCTGCCAGCTATATCTTATTGAAATTTTTTGTCCGGTAACATTCGTAGCTTCTTAACCCCCAATTATACCGAGCAAGCTACAGAGAGGACTAAAAAGCCGAATACCAGAGTAACAGCGCCGAAAGACGACAGATGAACACACACACACCACACTCCATTCATTCTCAAATGTAAATAATGGGAACAGAAAACATCGTACAATGATATTGCAGCGGCCTCCTTAAAACTCCTGCTTATGTGTATGAAATGCTGCAAGCCAATCAGCCAAGGGGCATGTGTCTCTACGAAACACACCTCAATTACACACAAATTTCATAAATAGGTACATGGTATTCAGAAAGCACAGGGTTGGCTGCACACATTCTTCGGGTGGTGTGGCCATTGTCGCCCGGAAATCCTTAACATGTCATCCTGTCACTATGAACACTGTCCTTGAGGCTGTAGCCATCCGAGCAATAATATTTAATAGGTTGCTAACAGTGTTCACCATTTACATTCCTCCTGATCTTGGACTTTCGAACTCTGACTTCGAGGTCTGGTTGACCCGCTGCCAGAGCCATACATCCTCACAGGCGACCTTAAAGGCCAACTGCACTGAAATTTTTTTTTGTCCAAATAAGTAGTCTATGCTCTTAAAATCACCATGGCGAAATCCTTAGCTTCGTAATCACAGAGAGCGCTAGGTACAGCCGTTCAAAGTACCTCCGAGCAGACGACGTTTGCACCTGGCGGAGAGTCGCCGAAACAGGTTCCGAGCGGCCTGTGACGGAGGTTGGGGAACCTGTCCCGTGAAGCTCGCGCTTCTCTGGCGACATGAAGGGCGCTCCGCCGGGCGCAGGGATGCGTTCGCCCGGGGTTTCTCTGCTACACCAGCGCGCTGTACCAGCGTCGCCATCAAGTGTTTAAACTAACCGCATAGGCAGTAATATCCCCATTTTTCTCAATGCAAAAAAAAAATGATTGGAAGCCTAAACCTATTCAGGCGCTTGCGAACGTGTACACGTTCGCAAGCAAAAAAACAAAAAATAGCGCGAAAGGAGCACTTGCCTTACATTTGTCATTCCTATTACATTTACCACAGAAAAAAAAGATATATTATAAAATATTGACCACTTGCACTTCCGCGTCCAATCTTGGCCTCATTTGGGCTGGCCCAACGCCACCTCTATCCTTTAGACATTTCCAAAAGTTTTACGACCCAAATAGAGTTCCTGTACACGCGGCTATAAACATTTGTGCGACTTTTGTCTCGCTAGCTGAGTGAACCAAAATCAGCCTTTCTCGTAGTAACAAATACACCCGCACAAATATTGGCCGTCGTATTTGGGAAGTGCGAAAACTAAACTGCTCCTCTCCTAAACAATAGATTATATTTTTGTTCGATTCCCAAGTGAAGTATTTACTTTGAGCATTAGATTTAGTTTATTTAAAGGTAAAACGTTTTCAACAGTACTTGTCTCTGGTTAAAGTAGAAAACAGCAGTAGATAGAAAGTGTTTTCGTGTTTTAGTGCGTCATTTATCTCTGGAGGCGGGCTTATAGTTTCAGATCCCTTTTATAATTCGATTCTCGATGTGCACACAGGGGAAAAAATACTGGGCCGATATTCACGAAGCTGTTTGCATGTAATGTATAGTAGAAATAGTTATCTCCGCCCGCGTGTGATTTGTTCCCTTCAGAGAGGGCGACGTGATAGCCGAGGGGTCGGCTATAATAAAAGCTGTTTTTCGATATCGTATACGAGCAAATGGCTTTGTAAATCAGGGTCCGTTGTTTACTTGCAATGCCGAAAATTGCTATTCCGGCAGTTATTATGATGGAAAAAATTACTGTCGGGCGGTCTACTTCATCTCGATTGATAGCAACGGGATGCCGGAATTGCGCCCAACTCCATTATCATGAGCAAACGTTAGTGGAAGTTCTTCTGTGGAAATAAAAAAGGGAAACGCGGCGCTACCACGCGCATTTGAAGGCGGCTCTGAGCGGCCGCCGGCTCTGGCGCGGTCGCTTCCGTTCCCTCACGTACGTCACGTCCGGCCGCCGCTATGGCCGCCTTTCCTATTCAGTTTCGGTTCCGAAAACGCGAGTGTCGCGAGCCGTTTGCGTCGCGCGCGTTGATGTTTGAAGCGTAGTATTTTTCATTTCGCACCCTTTTTATATGAACTGTTAGGTGACATTATTTTTACGTTGTCGAAAACTTGAGTGCAGTTGGCCTTTAATGCGCACAACTCTGTTTGGGGCTCCTCCAGAACGGATGCCCGAGGTCGCCTGGTAGAGAAATTCCTAAGATCTTAGGGGGCATGCCTTTTCAACAAAAAACAGCCTACATACCATAACATAGGACACAACACATACTCATATCTTGATTTGGCTATTGGTTCTGCAATTCTCTTTCCATGTCTTGAGTGGGGTGTGGGCAGGGACCTATATGGTAATGACCACTTCCTCACTTCACTAACGTGTATAGGTGGAGGTTCAAGCAGTCCATCTTCCGACAACAGGTTTAATGAATCAAAAGCAAACTGGAGTACATTCACGTTAACATCTAAACTACACCACACATAAATCAAACACCTACACGTGAAGGAAGCCGCTCAACTCATCACGGCGCACATACGCGACGCTTGCCAAAAGTCCATTCCCCAGGCTTCCAGTGCGTCCTGCAACCCAAAGAGGCCCTGGCGGAACGAGGACTGTAGGCGGGCGCGAGAGGCCCAGAACAAGGCGCGGTGTGTCCTTCCCCGCTACCCCACGTTAGATAATCTCATTCTCTTTAGGCGCCCCAAAGCTTTTGGGAAGCGTGTGCGTCGTGAGGCGAAAAGGGAGAGTTGGCGCTCCTTCCCCACTTCTGTCAACTCATACACCGACAGTCACAAAGTCATTACAGATATACGCAAACCTAAAGGACAACAGACACACATTCTGCCCCTGGTTAGTACAACAGGGGACACACTGGAGGACCAGGCTAACACACTTGCACAACACTTCGAACACGTGTCCAGTTCAGCACACTACTCAAACACTTTCATGAAACACAAAACATCTGCAGAAAAGAAGTCCCTGTGTGATAACAAGTCGCACACTTCGTACAATTCTCCCTTTTCAATTCATGAGCTGAAGGCTGCTCTGACCACATGTAAGCCTTAGGTCCAGGTGCAGACAAAATCACAAACACCATGATACAACACCTACACCCAGAAACTCCTGAAACACTCGTACATCCATGCAACAACATACGGCTTTCGGGGCACATTCCAAACTCTTGGAGGGAGGCCATAGTAGTGGCGTTCCTGAAGGAAGGGAAGAACCCTTCCTATCCCTCCAGTTATTGTCCCATCGCCCTGACAAGATGCCCTTGTAAGCTCCTCGAGTAGATGATAAACACGAGACTCGTGTACCTTCTTGAGGACAACGGTCTTCTCGAGGGCTGCCAGGCAGGCTTCAGGGTGGGGCGATCTACACATGATCAACTTGTCGCCCTTGAATCATAAATCAAGGACGCTTTATTCACAAACACTTTTTGCGCAACAGTGTTTCTGGACTTTGAGAAGGCTATGACACCGCTTGGCATTACGGGATCCTCAGTGACCTGAAGTCTTTCGGTGTTTCGAGCCATATGCTCAACACTCTTGCTAGTTATTTGTCCGAAAGAACGTTTCGCGTTAGATTTGGTAATAAACTGTCAAGTATTCATGTGCAAGAATACGGCGTGCCGCAAGGTGGAGTTGTAAGCTGTGCTATTTTTACGATTAAAATGAACTCTCTTGGTAAGGCATTGCCACCTACCATTAACTTTCTCTGTGTATGCAGACGACGTACAGATATATTTTAAATCTTGTAATATGTCAATCTGTGAACGTCAGGTCCAGCTTGGTGTTAACAAACTTGCCAACCTGGCCGACCAGAATTGTTTTAAAGGCAATCCCGAAAAAAGTCCTTGTGTTGTGTTCTCTAGAAAGCGCTGAGTCCATCAGGACCCAGATATTACTCGTAATGGCGTTTCAATTCCTATTGAAAAGGAGCAAAGTTTTTAGGCATAGTATACGATAACCAGCTAACATTTGTGCCACACTTGAAACCGCGTAAGCACAAATGCCTGAAAACAATAAATATTCTCAAAGTTCTCTTCCACGAGTCGTATGGTGCAGAGTGGCAACTCCTTCTGCGGGTTTATAGCGCCCTAGTCGGATCCTGCTTGGACTACGGCAGTGTCGTATATGGGTGCGCAACAAAAACGGCGCTAAAAATTCTGGTCCCGGTGCTGCATTTAGGGATACGCCTCGCATGTGGTGCTTTTCGCACTAGCGCTATCCGAATTCTGTATGTAGAATGCAATAAATGGCTCCTAGATCACCAGAGAGTGTACATGGACGTTTCATATGAGTCAGATTTCATGTGTATGACAAACAATCTTTTTACTCCGATCATTAATTATGAATCCTCACAGCACCCCTTTTAAATCGTCCATAAATCTCCATGCCGTTTCCTTTAAAAGTGCTAGAAGAAGCTTCTGAGCTATAAGTCTCGTTTTCAGGCATGCACAAGACACCCATCATTGACTCCATTCCACCATAGCATCTCCACCTGGTGTCATGTGACCTGTCTTTCATGCAAGTTCACAAGAACAGGTCACCAAGGATTGCGATTCTGCAGCATTTCCTGTTTGTGCAGCATAAGTACCGCTGTGAAGAGTTTTACAGTGACGCGTCCAAGACTGCAACTGCTGTGGCTTGTGGTGCGCATGGGCCAAACTTTCACGTGAGTGAAACATTGAACCTTTGTAGCAGTATATTCAAGCGGAAGCATACGGCATTTTAATGGTAATAAATCACAAACCCAACGTCAAATCTGAAAATACATCGTGTACACGGACTCTCTTAGCGTTGTACAAGCACTTGCATCGAGAAAGCATTATGAAAACTTTGTCATCAACGATGTTTTTAAGGCTATCATGTCTGCATATGCATCAAACCTTCAAATAACTTTCTGTTGGGTTCCAGGGCACTCTGGAATTGCCGGGAACGAAATCGCAGATCGAATGGCCACTGCAGCTACACTCTTGAATACAATGGAAATAGCAACAGTGCCATACACAGACATGAATCCACTCATCAGACACCAACTTCGCAACATATGGCAAACACACTGGAGTGAACAAACAGATGACAAGTTACACGTTATAAAACTACGCTTGGGACCATGCACCACTGACACACGCAACAGATACACAGAAGTTGCCCTTGCTAGGTTACGAATAGGGCACACACGTGGCACACACTCGTATCTCGTCACGGGGTCTTCAAGACCTTAGTGTGGCAAATGTGGAGAGGCCCTATCCGCAGTTCACATACTCATTCAATGCAAAGCACTTCACACAACTCGACGCAAACACTTCGCACAGCTATACAGACTGCACGTCCCACTACACCCACCGTTTTTCCTGTCTGACGATCCCATGTTTTCGATCAAGTGCGTATTTAAATATTTAGAAGGTAAATTTGTAGACCTTATTTCATACTACGCGTGATCACTCCCTGGCCCTATACACCAGCCATGCTCATTGTCGTTTTGTTATTTTACTTTTGTTTTTGCTAACTTATTTTAGTGTTTATCGTTTCACCTCTCATATATGACTATTGTTTCGGCGCCCTTTGCCCCAGTTGGACTTGCGCCATAAGCATCCAACCTACACCATCAATCACAAATTTACGAAAACACAACGTAACCCTTTTTCCTCGGTTACGAGAGCAATTTCAGAAAATCCTCTATAGCGAGCCTCTACGAGCTTCTACGCGAGAATCTCGGCTAGCGAGCGTCTACGCTATCACGCAAATGTACTTTCAAAATTTTAAGTCTGTAGACCTATCAGTCTTGGCTGGGCAGTGATGAGTCAGCCAGTCAGTCAGTCAGTCAGTCAGTCAGTCAGTCAGTCAGTCAGTCAGTCAGTCAGTCAGTCAGTCAGTCAGTCAGTCAGTCAGTCAGTCAGTCAGTCAGTCAGTCAGTCAGTCAGTCAGTCAGTCAGTCAGTCAGTCAGTGATTCAGTCGGGCAGTTTTCTTTATAGCTATACATTTTGTATTCCAGCTGTGAACCTCGTTGGTTTATGCATGTACGCTAGGGTTAAACTGCAGGACACGGGCTTGTGAAAGAAAAATTCAGTTATATGGACTATATTAATTGAATGTGTTAAGGTAAAGGTATCACAGGGGCTATAAAACATTCTATGGCGCTTTTAAGCACTGCATTCGCGCTGTTATGTGCACAATAACACTATCGTATATCTAAATTTGTATCCAGTAAATGAAGAAACCAGGCGGAAAAAACTGATCGCGCGTTCGTGAGGCATTTCATTGTGTGCGAACCTCCCTTACCTTTTGTCCCAGTGATATAACTCATCACGCGACCTGCATGTATAGTACGATTGACGGCAATGTACCGGCGTTTATGTGTCTGTATAAATAACACTTGGTATAGCTGTTTCTACAAATGCCGTTATAACGCAAAGATCAGTACGATCACGGTTGGTTTGATGTATCACAATTATCTATACGAGAACCCAAACGCGAACTGGGTATTTTTTATTTGAAATAAAATGGTGTGTATGCATTTCACCACACACAAACATCCTGTTGTAGCCCCGGCGATATATGTGTAGCCTAGAGGTGCCGTACCTGATTCTACGATCAACACTTACACCAAACGCTTGGATTGGGATTTTGAGAAAAGTAATTCCTCATAAAGGCATGGGAGAACCGTCGCAGCTTCAACAATGTGCTTTAGAGACATGAAGATAGCTCAGAAATATTTCAGCCGGAGATGGGTTGCATGCCTCTCTCAAAGCTCATTTGAAGATTTGTTACAAGTACAGTCTCAAGGAGATTCATGAATAACGCCCTTCCGAAACGCACATAATGAGCTCCTTCAAGATGCCTACATTGTTGAAATATTTCTCAGCATATATAAGGAAACAGTGTTTGCAGGATTTTATTACCTGTAGATCGAACAAACAATGAATCTTTTTCAGTCCAATGGAAGCGCGTGTATTGGCGACTAAAAAAAAGTTCAATTCGTGGCTCTTTCAGCCCCAGTCGCCGGTTACGCTAGTTTTTAATATTACCCATCGCGGAGGACCCCCATGATGATAGCTAAGAACATTGCTTCGGTGACACCCGGCGCTGAAGTTTTCCAACTTCATGGGGAAAACTCTCTCTTGAGTGCGCTCTTATCCAAGTTTCGTACGTTTCTCTATGCCGGTGATTAGTCGTTTCATGTTTTAGCACTTCTGCAGCCGCCTTTGAATGCCAACCAATATCTACTTTGCAGTTGGACCCGGCGTTAATGTGGAATTTGTCAGCAGCGGTACCTGCGATAATAGCGAGCCACCAAAAGGAATTGCGGCGCTTGCGGTCTCACGCGCAGATAGCGGTTGGGGAAAATGGCCATCGAATTTGCGCGACGCACGCATCGCATACGGGAAACCACTCCGCTGAACACAATAATGAGAACGAGGATTACGGCACAAGAATAAAAGCAAGGAGAAAGGAAACAAAATGGTTTGTGTAACAGAAATATCCGCTAAAAATGATTAGGCTGCAAAAGTCAAAACTACATTGTTCACGTATTTTCAAAGGTTTCCTCAAAGTTGGAGCTAGTATAGACTGTCTAACCATTATCAGAAAACTCGATTGATTGATTGATTGTAGGGTTTAACACGCCGACGCAAAGCAGGCGATGAGGCGCGCCGTAGTGGGGGGCTCCGGATTAATTTTGACCACCTGGGATCTTTAACGTGCGCCGAAATCTCGTACACACGGGCGTTTTTGCTTTTCGCCTCCATCAGAAAAGCGGCCGCCGCAGCCGGGAATCGAACCCACGGCCTTGTGCTCAGCAGCGCAATGCCTTAGCCACTGAGCCACCACGGCGGGTTTATCAGAAAACTCACGCACAAGAGTTTTACTAATGTTCGTTTAGCACAAATATACGCTCAAGACTAAGTTATGGCCACAAGTTGAGTTCAGCAGTACATGCAATGATGAAGTAGTCACGTGAAATGGCAGAAGTGCCAGAATGTATACCAACGCGCGAGACGAAAAGCCCGCAGAAAAAAGTAAGAGAACGTTGTGGACAAAACCATAGGCGGAAATGAACGATTCGATTGGACCCCGCATGAGTTGGTTTGGCTGCATAAAATAGTTTTTCAGCATCTTTAAATTGATGTCATCTTTAGTAGTTAATTAGCTATCACATTGCTCATTTTACATGATAATTATGCGGCAACAAAAAATATTATCAGTTACTCTTAAAATGTTTGGAAGCATATGTATAGAAGATTTAGCTCTGTTTATTTTAACTTTGCAATATATCTCACGAATAAATCCCCTTTGAATATTTGAAAAGAGTGTTGAAGCATATAGGAGGCATCCTAAATGTATAGACATAACAATTACGTGTTTTCCAGGTTGACATCTTATCACCATGCGTTCCCATACACTACTAGGACTGTTTTTATTGCTGGTAAGTACTTTTTTCATGCACGTCGTGGACACTGCATTAGCTTGTCCGTGTTTAAAAAGCAAAATTATCACTTACAAGTTTTTAAAACGTAGTCATGAATCCGAAATGAGTGCTCATGTGTTAACAAGTACCCGTAGACAGCAAACACAGATTATTAAGCTTTTGCATAAAAGAATGCCTATAACATTTTGCAGACTAAGCCTTAGGGATAATTTGCTTTAGGTTTTGTCACTTGCGCGCGTATGCGCATGGTTATTTAAAATCATGTTTACACGTGAATGCCCGCTTACGCAAGCCGTATGTAAGGTCAGGAACGATGTTATACAGGAAATCCATATTTCCTTGCCTGGGGAAAAGGATAAGATCGGCCCTTTCAAAACTTGTTGAATGCACGTGGTTACGCAGACGCGGCTGTTGTGTCCCACAAGTTCGATAAACTTGCATACTATAGGTGTAGTTGAGATGCTGTGCGCCATTATGTTAGTTAAGAGCGGCGTGTTTTTTTTAAAGTTCGAATGCTGGAAGTTACATCAAATGAAATGTCTCTCTGAGGAAGAAGGACAATGTATATGCTCAGTGGAGTGTGCTGGATGATGGGTAAAGAGTCCTGTTACTGCGATATACTAGGGCATCAGCAGAAACATTGAGACGTAGCTAGAGCTTGGCAGGAGAATTCGGGGGTTGCCCATGGCTAGGTCGGGTACAAAAAAGCTGGCACCGTCTATTCGTCTGGAGTTGGACATTTTTGTCGTCAAAGAGGAGAGCCACTTCCGAGAAACAAGAGTAGGTAATATGATGAACATCCTTGGTTGAGCTGAAGACCATTCTGAAAGGACCGATTGGTTGTGTTTTATCTTCAGGGGCTTTTTTTCGCGTTTTCGCCCAAAGCAACCAAAGATGCTGATCATATATTCGTGGTTTATTAAGATATCTGGCAAGAACATAGCCTTCTTGAGGCCCGGAGACACGGTACATTTACATAATCAAATGCATACTTCGGATGCATACGTTCAATAAATTCTGATGCTGTTTAGTCCATACGCAAAAAAATTCCCTCGCACTTCCCCGAGGGAGAGAGTGTGTAAGTGCGAATGCACGGTTGTTGATTGCGCGATTACGGTGGATATCGTGATCTTAATGAGTAGTCGAGAGATTACACACACGCACACAACTACAAAGAAAGATATTTCACTCGTTATTGCTGGTACCGTTGCCCGGTCCGCCATCATCGTTATCGAGATGCAGGACCAGCGACCGCTCTCGACGACGACGCGTGCTCGACTAATACCCTCCCGCGCCACGCGGCCGCTACACGAGCGCCCTCACGCGTCGGAATGCGCCGCGCCCGCTACGCGAGTGAGAGCTCTCCCGCCCGAAGTGGAGAGGAGGCGCCCAACACCCACAGTCACTGAGCGGAGAGAGGAGGAGGAGGGTAGCGCCCGCCGTTACGGCGAGGGCTACACGAGCGCCCTCACGCGTCGGAATGCGGAGCGCCCGCTACGTGAGCGAGAGCTCTCCCGCCCGAAGTGGAGAGGAGGCGCCCAACACCCGTAGTCACTGAGCGGAGAGAGCAGGAAGAGAGTAGCGCGCGCCCATCTCCCCCCGTTGCTAGGGAAGACGAGGAGCGCGCGCACCCGCAGCTGTTGCTATGCGAACGACGGCGGCGGACGATTCAGCCTCGCTTAAGAAGTGCATTCGCACTTAAAAGAGATTCGTCTGTGCATTTTGCAACATTCTCTTGTTGACAGGTCTTCGGAAATTGTTAAGAATGCTAGCCACATTGTGGCATTTTTATGGAGGCTGTTGAACCTCTGGGTCTTCCAGCTGGGGCGCGATGCTCAGGAAGGGAAGTGACAGGCCTGAAGAGGACGAGGCTTTAATGGAATCTTAGAAAAAGCGCGCGCGAACCGGCACAGCCACGAGAGAATGCGACAGCTCGTGAGAAGAATGATGAAAATGATGATGATCAGCGTCGTCTGTTAGAAGACGTGAAGACGAGCAAGCCACAACAGTCTCATCCGCCGACAGATGACGCTAGGTGGCCTACAAAGGGCGGAGTAACTGCACGGGTTTCTTCACGGTGGTGTCACTGGCCAAACGTTCAGTACACCATAACGATGCCAACTGCGTCCGCCGATGAGTTTTTGCTAAACGACACAGCTATCTTGGGTGCTGTGTTCCCGCGAACAGCACTGTGTTGTCATGTTCCCTAGGTTTGGTCGGATGTGCAGCAGTTGGCATCAGTTCCGTAACGTCCAAACAACGCTTTCTTCGCAATTGGTGTTTCCACTGCCTAACCACTCGATCCTTGAAGTCACTCGCTCGGTGAAGGTAGGAGTGATAACGGTGTCTGAGGCATGGGAAGCTGCTGAACAGGGAAAACTGTTTGCCGGTGGCCACCCATCGGTGAGGGGAAGTGTTTGCATTCTGTTGTTTTCCGCACTAAACTTCTCCGCATTTTGGTTGCTTTTCCTGTGTTCATTGTCTGCCACCCGTAAATTTGTACTTGACGTTTCACTTTCGGCTCGGTATGAAGTCTTCCGTCTGGAGCTTTCACATTTTTTTCTGCGCCTCTTCTTCACTCGGATAGGGTTGGAGAAACTCGTTCACACATATTTACAGTAGGCTTTGACGGCTCGATGGTGCATTGGTGCTCCACGATGACGTTACCGACGCCCCGTTTCTTGAACGAAGAGGTGTCCAGCTGCTTGATGCACCAAGGCCTCAGTCCTTTTAGGGTTCCGGGATATGAGCAAAGGAGTTTTTCCGGTGGAGACATTCCTTGTTCTATAAGGGCGTCTGCCACATGGTCACTACTGGCCGGTTCACAAAAGCTCGTGGAAGCTTGTTCGATGATGTTTGTTTCTTTTTTCTTCTAAATTGTTTCTTTATTAGTGTCGCCTCCTATGAGCGGATCGTTCAACACATCAGATCTGGCGATAGTCGGTCTGCCCATGGGTAGCGGTTTTCCCCGGCTTGAAAGCGGTGATTCAAAGTCGCTGTCATAAGGACGTGACTCGACGTAGCCAGAGAAGGTATCTGATTAATTTTCGATAGTGGTTGGTCTGCTTCTGCCGATGTCCAGTCGACTTTAATCGGGGCGTTGCGCTCTCACTTCGGCCGCACCGAATCAATGTCCGACACTCGTGCGTCTTGGGTCTTGCCTCTTATGCCTTCAATGTCCCACAAATGAGGGAAAAGTTTCGAGATCACTCCATCTTCGACGGACGATCGCAGCACAACAGCAATGGCACACTGAATGACATCGGCTGCTACACGCAATGGTTCTTGTACAGTCAATCTTTATCTTGTTTCCACGGCTTCCAGCTTTACGTGAACAAGGGGGACGGTACCAGTTACCAGCTTCCGAGCCAATGAGGACCGCAATCTGCTCTTCACTCCTTGTACAGAGAGAGGCTGGGTATCCAGGTCCATCTTGTTCATTGCCGCTAAAACTCTCTCTCCGGGTACGGGGATATTTCCGCGCATATTGTGTCCACTTCCAGGGATTCGATATTGATCGGACGCTCGTTGTTGGCAGCGAGGAAGAATACTCGCACCTTTCTGCTTGTTTTCCGCATATGTTTACCCCCGAACACGGCTACGGTCAACGTTTCCTCAAGCAGCGGTTCGCAACCGAGTATTTCAGAAGCACTGGCTGTAATGAAGCTCCGCTGGCTTCCTCCACCGTAGGGACCTCGGTAGCGCCCTGATGTTGCACCTGCTATTGCGGCTGAGAGAGTTTGCACAAACACGGCGGACCCTGCCTGCTTCGCGACCAGGTTGACTGGTGCAGACGTCACGGTTCTTCATGCCGTTCCTAGTGCTGTCTGTGAGACATACGGATGTCGCATGTCTTCTCGTGCACCTGCCACATTTTAGCTGACTTCTGCAATCTTTCGCCAAGTGGCCCTGTTTGAGGCAACAGAAGCATCGTCCAGTTTTGGGGAGCATCTCTTTTTTGCGCGAAAGGTTGAGTTAATCGACCAGATTTAGGGAAATTCCCAAGATGAAGTAAGAAAAATTCGTCCTGGTCGAATTTTTCTTCAACTGCGAAGTTTCTGAGGAAGCTGTATAGCTTTCTTTTGTAGCCGTACGGCTGCATTCAGGTGGATGTCAAACTTTCTTTTGCAGAAAGGTTGAGTTCTTCGGAATCAGAGGCATCGGAAGAGTGCGCTCAAGAGTGGCAAAAGAAGATTGGTGCGGCTGGTTCACTGAGCTTTTTGGAGCAGCTGCCATGGGAACATTACTTGGGTGGTTAAGTTTTCGTGCTTCTTTCCCTGGGGTGTGATGAATTTTTTTTTGCGCGTGTTCAGTAGCAGCTTCTGGACACATAAACTGGTGGTCTGGTGGTCGATGAATTCCAGAAGCACATGAAGCTTCTGGTCGGGAGAGACCGTTTGACTAGATAAGTCGCCGTGCGGGTTCGATGAAGTGGCAGCTGTGGAACGTGACGTCTTTGGCCCCTCCTGGAATCGCCGGACCATGTCTGTCGGTAAGACCATTAGCAGAATTTTCCGAAGCAAGGTGAAGTGGGTCGTGGAGCATGTGCCAAGCGCTTTGAGGCTTCGGATATGAACCTGAACCCGATCGTAAAGGTGCCTCAGTTGGGGGACTCCGGATGACGACGACAGTGGCTTCCAGTCCAGTAGACCTCGCAGGTGTTCTTGCACAATGATGTGGTCATCTCCGAAGCGCTTCTTGAATATTTCGATGGCGTCCTTGTAGCTGTCATCGGTAGCATGCATTCCGGATATGGCTGATGCAGCTGCTCCAGTGACGAGGCTGTTCAAGTAGTTGGACTTGTCAGCCGTGTTGAGCTCGTCGTTCTTGTTAACGGCTGCCAAAAACTGCGTCCAGAATCACTGCCACAATCTGCGGTTCCCGTCAAATTTGAGGAGCTCTAGCTTGGGAAGTTGGTATTTGCTAGTTGGTGATGGGTGAATGGTCGTCGGGCGTGGCGTAAAGACCAGCATTCTTGCAGCTTAAGACGACGATTCGTCGTAGTGCTGGCAACCTTGTCGCGGTATTGTCCCGCGCCTGTCATCTCGCTTTCCACTCGGTAATCCAGTGTCTCATCAAAGATCGCCTCGTCTAACTTCTCTATCTGGCGGCAAAGTGCGCGGATTCGCTCGAGCAGTACACTCACCGCTCCTGCCATCGCCTTTCTATATCTCCTTATGTGGCCTTTCGCTTCCGCTAGAAGGCCATCCAGTTCGCCCGTAGGCTGCGTTGTCGTCGAAGCTTGCGTTCCATTCGGTTGCACGGAGCTGAGAACTCACCAAGATCGCAGGCGCGGCGTCTTTTCCTCGGCTTTCGCGGGTCTGTGCGTCAATGGGCTTGGTGTCGCCTAGAAGTCGCGGGCTCTCAGCACCATGTGTTGGACCTCTGGGTCCTGCAGCTGCGGCGCGATGCTCAGGAAAGGAAGCGACACGTCTGAAGAGGATGAGGCTCTAATGGAATCTTAGAAAAAGCGGGCGCGAGCCGGTGCAGCCACGAGAGAACGTGGCAGCTCATGAGGAGCATGATGAAAATGATGATGATCTGCGTCGTCTGCTAGAAGGGGTGACGACGAGGAAGTCACAGCTGTGGCAATAAGAATTGCAAGGGCCATTCTTATAAGTTGTCTATGTAGGAAATCAGGGATTAGGGAAGATGCTAATGGGCTTGATCAGATTTCGGTACTTCGGCAGTAGGATAATATAGACATCCTATCCTACCTCCTAAAAAGCATTCAGCAACTCCTCAAGGAATGGCAGGCTTATACAATAGGTCTTCCTCTATCAGGTGAATCTCTGTATACGAAGACCTAAAGACCGGATGTATACGAGTGGCGAGATCGCCATTTTTTCCCTATTTGGACATTTAAAAAGCCACACTGCGCTTGTCAAGCTCCAGCTCATTCTCGACGTTCCTGCCGATGTTGTAATAAGCGCCAAGAAGAGAATCCGCTATCTGTTGTGCAGCGTAGCTTTAGCGAGCATATTGTCACATGTGCAACCAACTGAAGGCCACAAGGACTAGGAAGACTATAACCTGATTCTACAGTGAAAAGGTATGGGTTTGGACTAGCAGAAATGCTGATGCGTCGTTGCTTTGAACTGCATACTCTATTACCATATCTCATTGCTATCACCTACGACGTCCACCAACGAGTCCGAGCACCTCAGGAGGGTGATAATCTCAGCCGTATATTGTCACTGTGGTCCCATCAGCCCATATGGCTGCAAACACTATTACAACGCTTCGAGGTCTTTGCTGCTGCCACATCATGTGGGTATTTGCCAACCATACGACGACAGAGGATAAGTGCTTGTAGCAACGGTTGGCGTGCTTTGTTTTTTTTTCTGGCACAATGCCAGCCATCGCTAGGTGCTGTGTCTGGCTCACCTGGCCAGTTAGGCACTGGGTGAAGCCATCCTGCGTCCCTATTTGGCAGAAAGCAACAAAATAATTCCCTCTGCCTCTTGCACATTACACGTGAACTGGTAATAATTATCTATTTGAACTCTCCGAAGTGCACGTAGCCTTTTCCTACTTAAAAGCCAACACCCTCGAGACACCACCAAATTACCCTTGTATAGCAATAAAACGTCTCCGACTCCCAGTTTCTCCAACGTCTGTAAGAAACGATGCACATATGACCAACAGGGTGTATGGCGCTTGTATTTGTTTTATCTTGTACGTACCAGCTGCCCCGCTGAGCCTAAAGGGGCAAACGTTTTTGATAACTATTGTTTGGCTGCCTGAGCGCTGTTGCCGAGATGACAGGTTGATTTCAAGGCAAAATCTTCGGAGCATTTAACAAGGCTTTTGAAGCGAGAGGTGTGGCTGGATTATGAGATAAAATAAATTTGCAGCACATTTATGAACATAGGTTGTCTATGAGGGGGGATTCAACGTGGCCTCTTCACACGTTAAGTTAACATTGATATTTTTAGGATTTTTCGGAGCGTGTGTGCCCAGTTTTTCTAGGACAACGTAAATTTCTATGACGAAGTGATTACTTGCTAAGGGTTCTGTCGATGTGCACTGGACAGAAGACGACTGCTTTTTCAGACAAAATGATGCACAGCGTTCGCTTTCAGATTTGTTTCGTGCCTAGTGGCAGTTCCCGGGTGATGCAAAAAGGAAAGCCAGGGGGGTGAGAGCAAATTCTATACATTTTTCGACCGGGAAGTGCGTCCTGATTGTAAGCCAATACAAGTTTAGACAGTTGAAGTCCCCTTGCCGGAGATTTGTGTTGGCAACTGCAATTGGGAAACAGGGGTGCAGAGATCAAAACAGACTTATTGAGACAAAAGAGGTCAGCCGGAGACACAAGGTTTCACACGCAGGAAAAGAAAAAGTCGATGTAGCATTCAGTGCCTCTTCTGACTTGAACATTTCTACTGGTATATATGAGATGTACAGAAGTGTTTTTAGATAGGTTTATATACGTTAGAGTTATCACGTTTTGTAAAAACGTTTGAAGCAAAAAACGCCATGCGAAACATCAGTACAAATACCGGCACGAACAAATCAGAATAGGAAAGTGGAGGTCGTTCTAGGTGAATAAACGAAGAGCAGCAAAAACTATTTACAGGCGTACATGCAGGCTTTTCTAAAAATGTTCTAAAGCGGAAGTTAGTCCAGTAGGGTAGAACTATATTGTGGAAGGAGTAACGATCTTTACGCCGCGAACCAGAAACGCGAACTTGTGATGCATTTTGACATGCGATTTGGCGTGAAGACTTCAGAGTACTGCAACAAACACTCAAATAATTCCTTGCACGGAAATGGGAACGCCTAAATATTTAGAGAAAATCGTGTTCTATAAAGCGGACTGGGAATTGTAAAAACAATGCAAGCTTTATTCGAGTCGCAAAATGAACTGCAGTAAGCAAGTAATACTTACGTAGTAAGCAGGGCGTTAAAGGTCGTTAACAGGCATTAACAGGGCGTTAATACGCGGACTTTTTTGTGTACATAATCCTAAAGCATTGCGCCAATCTGAGTTTGCCCACTCAGTATCATGCTCCTCCTTCGCTTTGATCTTTTTTTTTAGAACCTCGCATCCCACCATCTGTTTTCACTACTGCGACTACAGTCATACTTTTGTAATCGATTTAATTTCATTTCACTTTATTTTCCCACTTTTGCAATGTTCGCGTTACATCCGTTTCAGCAGCGCACTTCGTTTCCTATTTTATGTTTTTGTTTCGCGTGAAGCATCTCAATCCGGTTTCTTGGATTTCCATTTATTCTCTTTTATGCAACTTTTCCCTACAGCTTTTATTTGCTATCGGAACGGCTAATATAACTCGCTTTAAGACACTCACACAACGCTGGTGCTTTCAGTAACTGATATATCACACCCCTTATGCATAGGGTTCTATTTTAGCTGAAAGATGTGTACATGCGCGACCCATGACAGCTGTGTAGCAGCTGGCAACGGTCCTCCTTTTCAGATTCATATGTCGTACAAGTAGGTGAGGACACGGGCGCGAAGGATGCAGTACTGCCTTTCGAAAAAGCGTCCACAGCCCGTTTGAATGAGCACGACAGTGTAAAAGAAAAGTGCAAGACCACAATGACTTATGCAGTGTTTGATTGTTTGTGTACGGTGTACTTTATATTGTAATTGCATCCACCACTCTATGATAGTAAATACCTTACCTGGGAATCAATTGGTCACTGCTCTAAGAAGGTGACTGAAGTGATTAACGATAAACTGAAAGCATCGCTATACCATCTCGAGTACGGAAAACATGAATAAACTATTTCTAAATAGTGTATGCCGAATTACTGTTTCAAGAAAGTTGCTGCAGATTCATTCGGGTTACATTACCTATTTACTCTTTCGAATTATAGAGTATTAATAAAAGAAATACTAATGTGGTTATTTTTATTTGTTAACAATAAGGTTTTGAATTCAGTTGTTATTTTGGTGCTGTGAAAACACATATTTACAGTTCAATGGCTTGCAGCACCACAAAGTTTAAAATATTTTGTTTCGGAGTCTATGGTATGACGCGTCTCGAGCACCAGAGAATCACTCAAACTAATATATATGCAGCGGACGTCCTGTATTTGATGGCTGGACATAAAGAAATTCCTAATTACATGTACTCACGGCTTGTTTTAAATTTCAGGGAATGACAAAAAATGGTAAGGACGTAACTCACTTCAACTCTGTAATATTTTGGAGCCGATTTCCCAATCCTGAGTCGCTTGACCAATGGCGAAAAATCTAATGCAATTTATAATATGGTGTACCTATTATCATCATCCTTATGCCACTTGTCTTCGTTGTAATGCTTTGTCTGGTCGCCGGTGAGAGGACAGCACCTCAGCACGTTGAGGTTCGCCCTGCTGACGATGAACAAAACCTTTTTGTGTTTATTTGCAATGAGTGAAGGGTACTTTTGCTGAGCAATGTATCAGTTTAAAATAAAGATACATCATTTTGCCTTGGGTATTACGCAATATACCTGCAGTTATGCATAGCGTTTTTGACATTGTTAGACATGCTATGAGCTGATGCTTGGTTTAAGCCATTTACACAGGTATCGTGAAAGTTGATGCACCTTGGCAAAAAAAGCAGAATAAAACATTACGAGATGCATCTGGTGGATACAAAGGCGAGTAGGAGAGTAAGGGTCTAGGACTTGTGGTTGTTCTGCAATTAACCTGACATGAAAGTGTGAAACCTCCCAAAGGTGCTTCACCTCGTTCATCGTCGTGCAAAGCGATGAGTAAGAGGGGAAAGCTCTAGGTCTTAAAGGAGCCGTGAAGAGAAAACACAAGTTTGGTTCATTCAAAAGATTGTCTCGTTAGAATCATACTGACACCACTTTTAACGTAAACTTCGCTCAAATAGGCTACATAATTAGGAAAAACGGGAATGGTCATGCGACCCACCAGCTCATTTCCCGCAACAGAACCTATGATGTCACATGAGCTAAGCTCTGCGATTGGCGGAGGCTGGCAGTAGCAGACGCAAATAAGGTAGAGCTTACAAACTAGACGAACGAGCGATTTGCGCCTAAATTTAGGGCACATTCTTTACAAAGCAATAAGAATGATAGGACAAACAGTGGAAGTTACGAAAGCACATGTAAACATAGAAGTACTGATGCTGCTGTTCTGCTGTTCTGCGCACAGCATGCTTGGTTTAGCTGTACAGCACTACGGGGCTTGGGGTTGTCTCAGACGACACTGCCCGATTGACGCAAGCAACGGTGTCTTACGTGACCCCATTTGTCGAGCGAGCACTGTTTCAGGGAACGAATATTTTCTCCCAGAACAAAAACAAGCCAGGTTTAAATGCGGGCAAAAACGCTTGCCACGGTATGGTGGTGCCATCTAGGTTACGGAACGTAAAGAAAGGCGGGAACAAACCAACACCGCTGTACAGGGTGGAGACAATCTTTGAACGGTCCCGTGCCGCCGCAATTGGGCCAACGGGCTCAACGCGTTATTCTTTTCGTTTTCCACGAGACCTAGCAACGCGAAACAGACAATATGATTCCCACTTCTTCAGTAAACCGCGTTGCGGCGATAATTTTAGCGCGGTTTTGACACAATGACTTGCTTCGGCGGCGAGCGAGCAACCGAAAATGGCGGCGCCAGCGTATACGTGTCTTTACCCTGTACGGCGGATGCGTGAATGAAGGTACTCTAGGCTGCAGAGCGGTTGGTTCCTGTGATGTAATTTGGGACCACGAAAACGCACGATTGAGCGCGAAAATCAAACTTTTAACCTAAATTGTTTAATTTCTCAGTGAATAAAGCACCGTTTGTATCCGGACAAGCGCTGCATAAAACACGAAATCTTTCGAATAAAACCAACTTGCATTTTCTCTTCATGGCTCCTTTAAGGATGTTCGGCCACTAATCTGAAGTGAAAGTGTATAGCCTGCCTAACGTGCTTCGCCTGCTTCATTGTTGTGTAAAGCGTCAGGAGCGCAGCAAAGATCTCCTTGGCGGGCTGGGGCACAGTGCGATGTTCGACGCAGCATGTGAACGGAGCAAGAGCACAAAGTGGCCTGTCTTGAAATATGCTTTCCGGTTATTGGTTGCATGTCAAAAATCAACAGTTAAGCACTTTAGCGTCCTGTTAATATAAAGATGAAATTTACAACTTTCACATACATAAAAACCAGTTTCTTACTTCTTGAGTCGTGGCCAAGAACATACGCAGAAATGTGGCACACGCAGCCGGCTTCGCGCACGCTCCCGAACAAAGCTGGCACCGGTCTAGCTCGACCATGAGCGGATGCACTTCGTTCCCTTCAAGTATAGCCCGACGTACCTTTCTTTTGTCGTGTTACCATCTGCGCTCGTGTGTTGTAGGGTAAATGTTTTAAAATACGGATTGATCCCACCGTTGTAGTTGTGGTAAGATTGAACGACCCGTACAAAAACTCCGGCTAGGCGGAAGAATGCCTCGGCTATGTAAAAAGACCTGCATATTGAATGGATGGGTGAATGTGAAGTCATGTTTTGGTGATTTTCGGTAGGAATTGATTAGAAACCACTTTTGCTTTTATTATCCCACGAAAAATGGGATCGGGTAAAAGCGGATAATTGTGATACAATTATTCACACGTAGTAATCTTGTTTCAGTCCCAATAAAATGAAAATATCTTTTCGCCTTGTGACTTAATACAGCTATTGCTTGTTACCTTTTAGCGGGATTATGCTTTTAAACAGACCCGCCGCGGTGGCACAGTGGCTAAGGCGCAGTGCTGCTCAGCCGAAAGGTAGCGGGTTCGACTCCCGGCCACGGCGGCCGCTTTCATGGTAGAGGCGACAGGCGAAAACGCCCGTGTGTTCGAGATTTCGGCGCGTGTCGAACATCCATAGGTGGCAAAAATATCCGGAGCACTCCACTATGGCGCGCCTCATAGCCTGTGTGGCGTTAGCCTGTAGAACTTCTGAATCAATCAAACAATTTATCCAGTGGGAGTGGCGGCACGGACGCAACAATGTCGCGTAACCATGCCTGGATCGCTTTGCAGGTTTTGCCACTTTTTGCAAGCTACGCGCTATCAACCAGCGCCCCTGGATTCCTGCCGTCGTCATCATGGGTTGAAATTGGTGACGCTATCGGAACCGGCCAATGAACTCCTTCCTTCAAGGGGATGCACGTCACCAGCAGACTCACGGCATATAAAGCCCTTCCTGGACGGAAGCGCCTTCAGTGGGAGTGGCTGCACGGACGCAACAATGTCGCCTAGCCATGCCTGGATCGCTTTGCAGGTCGGTTTTTACTCGCCTACTTCGCAGTTTCGTTCGAACTGCCCTAGTCTTATGGTGCTCCCAAAAGGCTGTTCAGAACTTTGGAGTATACTGTGGGCTGGTTTTGCAATTTTGCTTTCTGGGGACATCGAGACCAATCCTGGTCCCACGGTAGAAGAATTACTTGAATCAATTCTAGCAAAACAAACCACCATAGAAAAGAGACTTGGCGATATCGAAGAAAAATTGGATTTGATCTCTGACCACTCCGCCAAGTTGGTTTCCTTAGAGGGCACTGTGCGAAACCTTGAGAATGTAATTCAGCGTCAGCAAGACAGGTTGAATAAAATGGAGGATAGAGCTAAAAAAAACAATCTACTAGTTTTTGGCATTCCAGAGAGTGCAGATGAAACTAGAGAGGCCATTGAACAGAAGGTACTTAAAGCTGTGTTTACTGATCGCCTTGGCGTCCAGGGTTCGTCAGTGGAACGTATACATACATAGGCTGGGCAAAATGCTCTCAGATCGAGAGCTACCTGTGATCTTTTTAATTTTTTTTTAATTTTTTTAATGATTTTTTAATTTCAACGAAACGGTGGAAGTCTTTAAGAATTGTAAGAAGCTGAAGAGAACGAATATAAGTATATCGGATGATGACTCGCAAGAAACACACAAGAAAAGAAAGCTCCTTTGGCTCTCCGCTCAAACTTACAAGCAAAACGGCGCGAAAGTTAGACTCGTTAACGATAAGCTGTTCATCAACGATCATGCCTACACGTGGGACATTCAGTGTAATCTTCGTGTACAACTTCCACCTCACCAAGGCACTGCCCCTAGTGAATCTGGCCGTCACGATTGACACTCAGAACCATCCGAACTAAGGATAATCAACGTAAATGCCCGAAGCGTTGTTAATAAAACCGAACCGCTGGAGTGCTTATCTTTGCTACATGACCCACACTTGATTGCGGTGACAGAAACCTGGCTAAATAAAGATATAAGCAGTGATGAAGTTTTCCCTAAATCGTTTAACGTTCTTCGTACAGACCGAGCGGCAAGGGGTGGGGGTGTGGCATTGCTAATAAAAGATAACTCAGATACGAGCCCTTGCCGTTAATCAACACGCATGAAAGTGTGTGGTGCAAGCTTTTTGTGGGCGATGTAATCTTAGTAATTGCAGTAGTGTATTGGCCCCCCGGAAGTCCCATAGACTTTCTTATTCAGCTAGATGACCACTTATCAGAGCTAACTAATGACAGAAGCAGACGTATGCTTACCGGGGACTTTAATATATCTGATGTAAACTGGGATGCTAGGATTGCGGGGCCCACAGAGCGGACGCACGCTGACACTATGCAAGAGATAATGACCAAACATAGCCTAATTCAAGTTGTAAACGGGTCGACCCGAATACAGGGACAATGCCAGAATACCCTTGACTTATTATTCTGATCAGATGAAACGTTCAGGTATGAAGTCGACATCAAAGACGGAATTTCTGATCATGAAGTTGTAGTAGCTAGTCTCAGAATTAAACATAAAATAAACAAAGTCAAAACTCCAACTGTGAACGTTTATGATTTCGAAAATGCCGACGACGTATCAATTCTTGATTACCTTGAATTGGCTCTTGACAGAATGCCGCAGGAAGACGATGCGATTTCACTCTGGGCGTACTTCAGGTATGAAGTCGACATCTGTCGTTGGCCACTGCATTTCCCGATTTGTGCCCCTAAAACGTAAGCGTGTTAAACGAGCCAACGCTTGCATAACGCGAAATCTCATTCATATAAAAAGAAGGCTAAAGCGCGCGCGAAAAAAACCTACGAAAAATCGCACGTTGATAGCACAGCTTAGTGTCGTAGTGCGAAAAGAGTTGAAGGAAGCTAAAACTCAATTCTTCCGTAATACATTGACCAAATATATGAAAGATTCGCCTCAGAAAACGTGGCGGTACCTATCTGGTAATAAACCCTCAATAAACGCAGTTTTAGTGAATGGGAACATTTGAAGTCAGCTGACGGACATTACGCAGGCTTTCACCATTTTTTTCGGGTCCGTTTCCACTGCGAAGACGACTATGAATTTCGCGGAAGAGCAAACCGGGGATTTAAGGGATAGTGTTGTTATGTCGCAAGAAGGTGTGCTTGCGTTGCTGGTAAACTTGGATGTAAAGAAATCATGCGGGCCTGATATGATACCAAATGCATTTCTGAAGCGATAATTTGAATGGGTGTCCTTTTTCTTGTTAGAATTTTCAACGTGTCGTTGCAGAAGGCCGTTGTTCCGGGTGAATGGCTTCTGGAGAGAATCGTGCCGATATTTAAAACAGGAGACCGACTGCATGTGGAAAATTACCGCCCAATTTCGATTACGTGTGCAGTATGCAAAATGTTAGAGCACATAATCAGTAAATATTTAGTCGAATACATTGTAAACAACAACTTTTTTTATTCGAAACAACATGGGTTTCGCAGGCGGCTCTCAACTGTAAGTTGTAACACAATTATTTGAAATTTCGCATTGCTTCGCCGAAGCCATCAACTCGAAAGAGCAGATTGACGCAGTTTGAATTGACCTTTCGAAAGCTTTTGACAGAGTTTGCCATGTGAAACTTATTAATAAGTTGTATGGTTTCGGTATTAATCCGGGGATTATTCGTTGGATTCAGGCCTACTTACATAACAGGCAACAGTTTGTTGAAATTGTTGGCGAACGGTCATCCAGTTTACCCGTAACATCCGGAGTACCTCAAGGGTCTGTTTTGGGGCCTATTTTATTTCTTTTGTATGTCAATGACATTGCGGACTCTGTGCATCCATCTATTGAAGTGAGATTATTCGCTGACGACTATTTGCTGTTTTGTCGCGTAAAGAGCGTTCGGGATTAGGAACTGTTGAATGATTCTTTGAAAGTTGTGCATGATTGGTGTGTGCAGTGGAGTATGCAGATAAATTATGGAAAATGTGCTTGTATAACAGTTACACAGAAGAAGTCTCCTTTGAATTTTAACTATGCCATGAATGATACAGATATTAAGCGAACGAATAAGCTAAAGTACCTTGGTCTCACAATTTCTGCAAATTTGAATTGGAATGAACATATTGATAATATATGTGGTACTGCCCAAAAAAGCTAGGTTTTCTGAGACGAAGGCTCAGCGATGCAACTGCGGAGGTTAAGCTGATGGCATACAAAACGTTCGTGCGGCCAACTCTCGAATATGGAAGTATAATTTGGGACCCGTATCAGCAGTATCAAATAAATAAGCTTGAGCGAGTTCAACAAATAGCTGCCAGGTTTATTTATACAGAATATCACAGAAATCAGTCGGTGACGGCCTCACTTGCGAAGGCAGAACTTCCGTTACTGGCCCCGCGCAGAAAAATGGCAAGACCTAAATTCTTTCACGAACTGCACAACGGCAAATTAAAGTTACGTCCTAAGTTATATCTGCAAATTCCCACACGAGTCTCTCCTCGCATCAATCATCCGTATGCTGTTTGCCTTATTCTCCAAAGGTTGATATTTTTAAGCATTTCTTTCTTGTTAAACCAATTGTAGACTGGAACAACCTTGACCAGCGAGTGTTTGTGGAACCAAATACCACTGATAGCTTTGTGAAACACTTGGAAATATTTCGAAAATAATACTGAGTTCTTTTCTTGTCCTTCGTCTGCAGTGTGACTTGAGCAGTTTTTGTGCGTGTGAGTGTTGTTTATGATGTACTTGCCCACTCCTGTAACAGCCCGTAAGGGCTAACAGTATCTGAAATAAATAAATGAAATAATCAACACTCTGTAAAGTCATCGAATATGAAAGAATGGTTACTGAATACTGCTTGTATTAGAAATGAATTTAAGGGTGATCGACGACTCGCAAAATTCAACGTCTATTCTCCCAATGAGCGGTTGAAAAATAATGGCGAATAAAAGCGTGATCTGGTGTTTGCAAAAGCAATTGTATTCTTACCCATAGTTTGACCACTGGATTGTAGTTACAACGCCGATGTTTTGTTTGTTGCCGGGATAGTGTGGTTACTACCCGAATTCATAATTCATTTAATTTGGCAGGATGCTGCACGTGGATGAATTTAACCAAGCAAGCGGAAGAACACCTTGTTCACAGGTTCGGAGGAAGGGTTGACAGCTGGAGCTTGACAGCTGATTATGCCTACTGGACTGAAAAACACTACAAGCAATCTGAGTAAGCTTATTTCAGGCCTGTTGGCATTACAGTGCTCGTGATTAATGGTTGTTGTCTTGTATTTGGTTGAGTACAAACTACTCGTAGTACCCTGCGATCCCTTGATGGGCCTGTGTACTAAAAACACTGAGGGTTGCAACACTTGCTTAGGTATTTTTTACTTGCCTATAACTGGTTCCCCGTTCAGCTACGCAGGATTAGGAACTCCTGTCTCCTGCTGCATGCGTATGATTATGGGAAACGGCTGGAACTGAACCGTTACTGGACCTGTCCCGAAATACATTTAAGAAAGATGGAATGCTCAAACGACTGCTTACTGATTTTAAGTTCAATTTCGGATGGTGTTATGGATAACCATCAGTCGCAATTTAATAATAAATGGCCTCCAGTGTAGCCGTGTGGTTACAGACAGTCACAATAGATGGCGCGCGCTATTTGAACGCGTGACATCCGTTCTGGCAGTGATATTCCGTGTGATAATCAGCTTGATAATCAGCTTGACAGCTGATTATGCCTACTGGACTGAAAAACACTACAAGCAATCTGAGTAAGCTTATTTCAGGCCTGTTGGCATTACAGTGCTCGTGATTAATGGTTGTTGTCTTGTATTTGGTTGAGTACAAACTACTTGTAGTACCCTGCGATCCCTTGATGGGCCTGTGTACTAAAAACACTGAGGGTTGCAACACTTGCTTAGGTATTTTTTACTTGCCTATAACTGGTTCCCCGTTCAGCTACGCAGGATTAGGAACTCCTGTCTCCTGCTGCATGCGTATGATTATGGGAAACGGCTGGAACTGAACCGTTACTGGACCTGTCCCGAAATACATTTAAGAAAGATGGAATGCTCAAACGACTGCTTACTGATTTTAAGTTCAATTTCGGATGGTGTTATGGATAACCATCAGTCGCAATTTAATAATAAATGGCCTCCTAGTGTAGCCGTGTGGTTACAGACAGTCACAATAGATGGCGCGCGCTATTTGAACGCGTGACATCCGTTCTGGCAGTGATATTCCGTGTGGCGAATTTTTCCTTTCTCGGGAAATTTTCGGCTGTAATTTTGGCCAAAATCGAAAAGAAGGAATTTTGAATGGATTTAGGGCATTACAGGAGTCATGTAGTAAACAAAAAAGTTAATGTCAGCATGCCGGACCTCGGACCATTTATTACTTTGTTTTCTTTTAAACAGTTTCCGCAAAACTTCGTCGTATTGATGCAAATATCTACACTCGTGTTCGCGCAAGCAACAAACATCCAAAAGTATTTTTAATCAAGTTAATAAATTGGAGGGAGCATGGAGGAAGAATATTTAATGAAAAAGAGCTAGTAAAGCGTGAAGCGGCGGCGGCTGAAAGGCTGACGCCTGTTCGCATGTACAGTCATGGACAATTCAAATGCGAACCGCGGAGCGCGTGGCCGAAGATACCGGTGCCGTCACCTGGCAGCGGCCGTGAAAAACTCACGGACATGCGCAGTTGAGATGAAGGGAGTGAGGCTGCGTGTCCCACTCCGACATGTTGCCCTGTGCTCGCTCGCATGCTTGCTTTGTCACCGCGCCGCAAGAGCGCTGAAATCTGAGCTGTTAGCGAGGCGGCGCAAAATAGTAGGCAACTGCGGTTACTCAGCGCTCGGCGCCCACGATCGGCCGCTCCCCGCCTTTGCCAGCGTCACATAGCTGCGCGTGCGTGGCGCAGTGACTCGAACCAACGACGACCATTGGGACTGGCCCAAAGCCATGTTTAGTGCAGTCAGGAGTTGATCCTGAGGCATTGCATGCATGCCACAAGACCAAAAGAAAATAAATTAGCCCATTGGCAACGACGTCGTAACTCGGTTTATTTCGGCCAGGTAGCAGCTGCACAGTTCCGAGGCATACAGATCGCAGCATGTGGTTTGTGCCAACAACAACATAAACAAATGAGATGACGGTGAGCGACAACCCGAAAACTGCCAATTAGCTGTGGCATTATTAAAAAAAATGTTAAAAATGCAAGTGTCATGGCAAACAGTCGCCGGGATAGGCAGCAGCCCCTGGACAACAAAGGCAGTGGCGGGAGCTTCCTCGCCGAAATAAACCTAGTTACGACGTCGTTGCCAATGGGCTAATTTATTTTCTTTTGGTCTTTTGGCATGCATGAGACGCCTCAGGATCAACTCCTGACTGCACTAAACATGGCTTTGGGCCAGTCCCAATTGTCGTCGTTGGTTCGAGTCACTGCGCCACGCACGCGCAGCTATGTGACGCTGGCAAATGCGGGGAGCGGCCGATCGTGGGCGCCGAGCGCTGAGTAACCGCAGTTGCCTACTATCTTGCGCCGCCTCGCTAACAGCTCAGATTTCAGCGCTCTGGCGGAGCGGTGACAAAGCAAGCATGCGAGCGAGCAGCGGGCAACATATCGGAGTGCGACGCGCAGCCTCGGTCCCTTCATCTTAACTGCGCATGTCCTTGAGTTTTTCACGGCCGCTGCCAGGTGACGGCACCGGTATCTTCGGCCACGTGCTCCGCGGTTCGCATTTCAATTGTCCATGACTGTACGCCTGCGCAATAGACTAAAAGGTAGTTTGGCAGCCCCTTAGTATGCGTGCTGTCAACAAGATATGCTGCCAGCAGTCCAGGAGCTGACCTAAAAGTACCTCAATTACTCAACAATGTCTCGTGCTTTTTCATATGGGCAGTTTTAACTTAGAGCTTTTACATGCGAAGCAAGTATGCTGTGTAGTATTAAACGGGAAATGCATAGTGAAATGCTTCTGAGCGGTAGATGTCGCGGAATTTATTGCATGTTGAAACTGTTTCTCTGAAGGGCGTCTGAGCCCGGAAGGCTACGTAAGTAAGGTATAGCTGGCGCTAGATAACGCCAGAAAACGAACAGGAAACCACGTAAAGGTGTACCTTTTGCAAAAAGATAATGCACAGAAATGGGCTGGGAATTCTTGGTTAACCTGCGTGAAAAATGCCTTCCACGTAGAGAATAATTCCTAGAAATGGGAATTTGTCTCCCAACTATGAAATATCCCCGTGTTCTGGCCAGGAAAGCAATTTGATCGGGTCGGAGTAAGCGTTAGCGTGCGAGGTCACCCGTGTTGTGTTCGTGAGCTACGTGCGTTGGTAAGCTACGTGTATGTGTTCGCGTTCTTGTGAGGCGACAGATACACGCCACCTTAGGAGATGAGCTCCCTGCTCTAAGCAGTGCTAAGCCAAAGTGGGTCCGGTGGTAGGAGACAACAGCTTCCGGAGACGACAATGTCTGGTGACAGGGCAAAGCAAGCGGTCGCGGATGCTAAGGCTTTGGGATATGTCACTACGGCCTGGCCAAGAGTACTCCGCTGAAAGAAAGAGGGACTGAAAGGAGACGCCTCTTCTAGACATCCTGTTTCTCCCGTAAACATATTTTTCCTTCCCTCCTCTCCATTTCTTCTTTAGGAAGAAGAGCCGAAGATGGGCAAATAACTCGGCAAACTGAGCAAATAACGAGAAGCCAACTTTTAACTGCGGCGCGTGCGGGCACTGGGCCCACTTTTAAGAAACTCCTTTCGCGGACATGGAGGAAGCCGGAACCAAAAAACGCTGCGTGGCAGTGCGAGGATGCCATAGAGTGGCGGCGTTGAAAGCGCAAGTGGCGGAGTGTATGGGAACGGTGGCACAGATGACAAGATGTGAGGCTTGCGAGCAGCTCAATGGCAGTCTCGTTGACATTGAAACGAATAATAAAGAGCTTCGACCACGGGCGGCGAGAGAAAACTTAGTCTACTCCGGTCACGGTTCAAGAACGACGGGAGATATGCTAGCGGATGATGCGACCCCGAAGAACCAAAGGAAGCATAACCTCATAGTCCTCGAAGGACTCCGTGCATGGCGGCAGCGATAGGGACTAGGGGATGGAGAAGCACCAAAGTACGTCATTGCGCAGTCAGCAGGTGATTGCTGTGGCTGAAGGAAGCCACCTCCATTTATAAGTGCGATCCTTAAGTGGAGGAAGCAGCAGAGCACTGGGAGCTACCTGAAGCAAAGAACCTGCTAAGGCCCGCGAAAGCGAGCAGGGGCAGGCGACGATTGGTTGCGCCAGAGGAATACATTAAGTAGACAAAATGATGTGCAGCCGAAGCAGCCGAAAATGCCCTGCGTTCCCAAAGAAATACTAGTAGTGGGAGACGCACAATGTGGCTTTCCTCGCTAAAAATCTGGTGTTCGCTGGAATCCCCGCACGTGTGAGCGCACTACAGCAAACGTGCAAGTGCATGCTTAGCCCAAACGTATTTTGAAGTATGCGCGAGCAGCCAGACCAGCGCACGAAATATGAGTTTTACATGTCGTACTTGCCTACTTGCTGGCGCCGAAAGGCGAAGCGGGGAGCCGCAGTGCGTGATGGCCTTACGGGAGAGGCTGAAGAGTGATGATCTGTTTGATCCCGGAAGGGACGCAGTGGAGAGGCAAGAGCAGAGCTAGATTAGCGATGGCGAATTCACAGCCCAGGAAGCTCTGTGGGAGTCGATGATTTCGGCTTCCGTAGGTGGCAGCAAACAGCTTAGAAGAACACTTCATCACCGACGGAGTCAATTATGGTAGGAAGGGCATCCGAAGGGGGGTTATGGACGCAGGGGCCGCAATCATACGTTTTTCAGTAGTTGAGATTGTGCCGCTGGGTTGCGACGCCCGAGAGTCGGTGGGGAGATCAGAGCATGGGTGTGCAACGCGCGACCTGATAACGTCAGAGAATGGTTCCCATGCTACGCTGATGGGGAACCGACGTTCTGATCGCTACCACTTTGACGTGTGTCACACATGCGAGGCACACCGCAGTCGCAATTTTAAGACCTGGGCCAAAATGTGGCTCCAAAAACACTCGATGGGCCTGGATAGGTATTAAAGAAGTGATACAGGAGCATTTAAACGAATATTGCCAATAATGCGCCCTGCAGGGCGGCATACGCCGAAGGGATCGACGACATAGTTTTCGAAAGATCCAACGACCTGGTCCATGCAACAGCGACGTAGCAGGGATGAACCTCCAAAACCTCCAGTGTCTGGGGAGGGTGTTGGGTAGTCTCATGCACATATGCTTCACTCGCAATGAAGAAAGCCGGTTAGCAGATTCTCCATGGGTTATGTACATACAGTATAACCCCACGTCTACGTTTTTCACAGGATTCGAAAAAAACAACGTGGTGGCCGGGAAACGTATAACGTGAACATGCCTTTAGTACCGCGAAACCATGGAGTTGAGCATTATAACGACACATAAGGCACGGCTAAAACACTAAATAAATTTCCGTGGCATTTACAAGTCTTAAAACGTCTCTGATACAAATATAATGCTTCTTCCGGGACAGTAATATGGCATTGCGTTTCTCCAATTGTTAGATTGCCTTCTGGCTCTCGTCACGCCGAAACAGCTCATGCATCGTCGTACAACGTCTAGTTAAGTTGAGTTCTGCAGTTGAGTTCACTGCCGAGATTGCAAGTCCAAGCGCTTTCGCAATACGTTTTTTTTGCAGGTTGGGTTCCTTGTTGGCTGCCCGCAGAACGTCAAGTTTTTTTTATGCGAGGGAACTTTCTCTTTTCTTGACCCCATCGATGGCCGTGGCGAAGGCAGGCCAAATACGAATCATAGTGAACTCCTTGGCGGAATACACCTGCAACAATGTGTACGTGTAAGGTAACGAGTTCGCATTTCCGTGAAAAAAGCGTAGCGACCACTGCGACGATAAAAATGATGATGATGCTTGGAGGTGTGATTCTTGCGTTCTCGTTTCCGGAATTTCATGATGGGCCAACACTACTCGATAGGGGACGACGCATCTCGATGCTTTTAGATTTTTTCCGCTATTTTAGATTTTTTCCGAATATTCTCGCTATATTTTTATTTTTTACGCCCTATAATCGCTAGGAAGCAAGTAGGAATATGGTGTTACGAGGTATTAGGTAGGATTGTAATACATGGCGGGCTATGGACATTTTAGGGGGACCGCACAACCAGGGCCAATAGCGAGCAACATGTAGCAGCGAGGAACATATAAGAATAGTTTTACTGTTGTCATGTGTCAGGGCACCCCCTAAGAGGGGATGCATCAAAATCACCCAAAAAAGGGGCGAAAAGAACAAAGAAACGGAAATTTCAAGTGCGCGCCACGAACACGCCAATCAGAGAACGCCAGCGCCTAAAACCCGAGGAATCATGGGCAAAGGTGGCAGCGCACTGGTCGGCCAATTAGAGAACGCCCCGCAGGATACCAGTGGCGTGGCGACCATATCAGGACATAGAAGAGGCAAAAAGCCAATGAGAGTGCGCCAGGGGAGAGCCCAGAGGGAATAAAAGCGGGGCGCACAAAGCGAAGAGAGAGGTAAGACACCGGGAGGCAGACAACCAGGAGGCGGCAGGAGCACGTGAGCTTCAAAAAACGAGCCAGGGGGACGCGGCCAGGCCATCGACCATGACATCCAAGCCTGGGCGGGAGCGGGCCGCCGTCGCATCGGCGCCGTCATCCTAAGTGCAGCACGAACCTGTGTCTTCATGGCCCCAGCGGCATCGGTCGGGCACCAGCGGCCAACGCCCACGCTCCGTCGACGTTCGTCTCTACGGCCCCGAAAGGCTACGTTCGTGCCGAGCCTACCTGGGACCTCCAGCGGCAGCAGCTACTAGGGGGTAGCCATCGAGGAAGCACGCCGCCGAAGGGACGACCACGCGCGTCGAATGCCAGCATCAAGGACCTCCAGCGAGAGCGGCTACCAGGGGGTAGCCACAAAGGAAAGAATTCAGGACGCGCCGAGTCCACGCCGTCCAAGGAGTGACCGTGCGCATCGAACGCCGGCACCGCAACGAGACGAGGACCGCTACCACCGAGTCGCGGCCACGGAGCGGGTGCGACACGTCAGAGCCGACGGGAGCGGGGTAGGCCAGTCCATTATAGGGACATAGTTGTAGGACACAACTGAGGAGTTGTGGTGCAGGAGAAATTAACGAGAACATTATTAAGGAGTGTCTATTGAGTGTACTTAGTGTAGGACGTTATTGTAGAGACTTGTGAGTTTTGATTTAAATGGTATATTGAGCTGTTAAGATAGTGGTTTATATTCGAGTTGTATTTTGGGATTGTTAGAGGTTTGAGTGTCTATCATTTGTGTGCAGTTCAATCATTGTGTGCTTTCCGGTAGGATTTTTTAAGGGTGCATTAAATGTGTGTTATGTCAAACTCGTCAACGGCGTTCCTGCGTCCCTTTCTCTGAGCTGGTAAAGACAACCTGACCATCGGTTTACGTGACAACTGTATCAGGCCTACTTTATTTGGGAGTGCTGTGCATATTAGTGGATGAAGAGCAGTTCTCCCTGTGCGCGGTATCCGAATCCCTCCGAAGGCATTTAGAACAGCCGCCAGTAAAAACGGGCTGGTGTTGGATGGGTAGCAACAGACTAGAACGGGGGTGCAAAGGAGCAGGTGTCGCTCTGCTGTAGCACCCAGAACTACAATAAAGGTGCAGTCAGCAGAACGAGTGCGTCAATCATCGGTTGGCTAGAGATGACTTGCTTCGGCGTAACTGCTGCTCTCTTGTCAAAAACACGCCTCTTGAGTAGAATAGAGAGCCCGGTATATGTTATTTGCGCTTGGGGTCGGCATCCAGCGCCAATTGTACTACTCGGGGTGAGGATACCTTCTTTTCCACCCCCGGCTCGTGACTCGAGTGCTTACGACATATCGAGAGTGGTCGACCAGCGTTGAACCCTCTTAAGCTACGCTATGCAACAAAGACTTCCGGAACAGAGGCCCTCGATATGCATGCAGTAAATCAGTATGAGAAAGGAGGTGTGTGTTGAATTAGTGGTCATCGCACCGGACCGGTAATCTGGAGGTCGTGGGTTGGGATCCCACCCGGCGGGCATTTTTTCACCACTTGCTTTCTGACTCAAAAATTCTTCAACTATTTCTATGACCTACCGCATTCCCCCTTGGCTTTCCGAGGTTTTCTTGACTGCCAATCCTTATGCTATGACCTACCGCATTCCCCCTTTGCTTTGTGAGGTTTTCTTGACTGCCAACCTTTATTCTGTCTTATTTCACGAGCCCCTCATTTCCCATTTCTGATTCGCATATATAATATAGATATATATATATATATATATATATAGATATATATAATATATATATATAAACTGAAAAGATAAAAACTCCCACAGCGCGAGAAAAAAATAAGGTTAGTAGAGACAGAGGTCTTGGTCTTTCTCGTTTGTCTCTGTCTATACTATACATATATATATATATATATATATATATATATATATATATATATATATATATATATATATATTATATAGATGTAGGTATCCACTTTTTGTACGGTTGTCTTATATTAGCATGCAGGCAACTAACAGGCATTGCTGCGTTAAAAATGTTTCGAAAGGGCTATGCCACTTAAATTTCATTTCAGATATCCCATAAAAGCGACGGTTACGGCATTGACATGTGATCCAGTCCAAGGTGCAACAGAGGAACAAAGGCATCAAAGACCAAAGTGGGCGGAAAAATTTACCTGGAAGATCAGGCACCCCATGTGGACCCCATTCGGTCTTTCAGTCGAAGTTAGGGTTCCCATGATTGGAAGCTCAAAAGGGCACCTTGTGGAACTGGACCTCAACCAAAAAACCGAAATAATATACACCGACAGTGCGCCCCTCAAGCCCAAAAAAAGAAGCTCAAGCCCAAAAAAAGAGGGGTGAGCAATCATGGTGTGTGGATTCGAGGGGTGACGGAAATAGGTCAGTGTGGGGTTTCTGTTGTGACATGGTGTGTGGATTCGTATTTGGTGTTCATTGTTGGTTGCTTTGCAGGTCAGTGTGGGGTTTCTGTTGTGATATTTATATTTGGTGTTTTCGTTGTTGGTTGCTTTGTAGTTTTAGTGTACCGTATAATAGCGCTACAAATAGATAGGGTAGCTAACAAAAACTTTGACCCGCTTCCACCCGAAAGGGAGCGAAGGAACTCTTCTTGGGGAGTGCGCCCTGAGCACGTGAGAAGGTATGTGGTGGGGTCGCTTGGCCATCGCACTTGCAATTTCGCACTTAAACTCTTCTTGGCCAATCGCCCTAAGTGGGTATGTGGTGCGGACGGACGGACGGCGGTGGGTCGCTTTCAGGGTCGCTTAAGATATATGATTGTGGAATTAAACGCTATTTAATTCCACACTAGCCTGGTCAAAGTTTCAATGACTTGTGGGCTTGGCGCCTCGTGATCCCGATGTATGCTATAGGATTCAACCAGGGCTTCAATCCCATCTCGGTGAGGTATATTTGTGTACAGAGAAGTTACATCTATAGTTACAAGGAAGGCGCCATCATAGGGATTTTTATGTTGTTAATTTCCCGTAGGAAGTGGTTAGTATCACGAAGATATGCCGAATGGGTAGCGAAGGAAGGAACTCTTCTTGGCCAATCGCCCTAAGTGGGTATGTGGTGGGGTCGCTTTCGCACTTAAAAACTCTTCTTGGCCAATCGCCCTAAGTGGGTATGTGGTGCGGATGGACGGATGGCGGTGGACGCGTGATTCAGGGTCGCTTAAGGAAGTGCATTCGCACTTAAAACTTTGGGGCTTCCACCTGCGCAAACGTAGTGGTAGACGTAGAATGAACGACTGAGCACGTGTTGGTAGAGGCGATGTGATCATGAGCCCCGAGGTGGCGGCATTGACTTCAGCGACGCTGAGCTCGTACAATTAATCTCTTCCCGTCTAGATATGTTAGCTGTTTGAAAAGAAAAAAAATGCATTAGAAGAAAAACAGTGTTCTCGTTTTTTTCAACCATGCTAACATTGAAAAAAATAACAGAGCTTCTCGGAGAAATTTGTTGTGACGCCACGAACCTGCCGTATGCGAAATGCTTTCTGAAATCTATAATTTGACTTGAAACTGTGCGAAGATTTTGGGAGCCGTAGCTCGTCTGAGACTTTCGGGATAGAGTATGTAACAATCATTTTCTTTTCAGTGTTAACAGAAAAATTCATCGCTCACTTAAGTCTTTTAGATGATTTTAATGCAACAGACCGAGATTATATAATACTTCTTGAATGCTGCATCATGCTTGCGATGTCCTCACGTTCACCGGTCATGCGCCACGCATCCGGATAATTCTCGTTCCAACCTGGCACGGCTCATGGTTAGTGCTGTAGTTGCTGGGGCTCTTGGCGACCCGGGTGACATCCCATTTAAACTCAAATGAGTTTCGAAGTATATTTGATATCACGTTTTCTTGTTGCAGCTGCCGTAATTTAGTTTCATTCGTGTGGTCGCCAGCAGCTAGTCATTTTTTGGGTTCGATGAGGCATTATTGCTCCCGCCTTAAGAAGTGGGTCGAAGTTTTCATAGATCTGTATGTAATCGTCTTATTTAATTTCTCATTTTTTTTGCGAAAAGAACACGAAAAAACTCTATTTTCCCGGCAACCAAGATTTCATGAAAACTTACATCTCTATTTCCGGCGCGATGATAATGTAGCTTCTCGGGCCGTCCTGTACCCTCTTGGGTGCTTTGAAAAATGCAGTGTGACGAGGTGATGCGGTATGTGAGCTACCAGACAGGGTGGAATGGGAATGAAGGGGACGAAATGTCGATCCTTCTGAGCAACAAAAGCCGCGGTGAACGGTCACTGGCTTCGATAAACTGAGAAAACGGGACCAGGGCGGACGTGTTGTGCCAGGGGCATGGGAGAAACGCCGTGTTTGAGGCTGCTTAGGGGAGGAATGGTGGACATGGAATAGGTGATTTGAATATTTATTCCTTAAGACCCACCTGCGTACCATGGAATGGAATTTCGTTAACTTGAAAGCAAAAATTTGAAAGTTTCTGAAACTCCTTGTACTAGGAAATGTAGTAGCTTTTATCAAAATATGTGCCAATACATTCTTTGTGAGTGTGCCAATACTTGTATGAGCCGTGCCGTGGAGCTTAACCCTGGTTTTATCTGGTTGTGACAGCCCACTATGGGTGCAGCAGAGACTTGTTCGTATATGATTCTTTTTCTTGAATGCATTTCGGGGCATATTGAGAATACAGAAGCCAGAGTAAGGTTTAGACAATGAATTTCGGGATAGTTAGAAAGTAAGGCGACTGCATGCGTTGGAGTTGTGTTTTTATGAAATATTTGGATTATATATCATTCGCTATTTCTATTATCATGTTGCAATAGATGAATCTTCACGATATTATTACACTACAGTCGTTCGGACATCATCAAGAGTCTAACTGTACTCTCTAAAACCAATCTTAATGAAACCAAGTGTTTTCCTCAGCAATCAACGAACTTTTAAATGAACAGCCCAGTGATGGGAAACAACAAAACCCAGAAAACAGAACAAAATATTGCCGTACGAAGGCCGGAATAGTATCGACTAAGTTACCTAATTTAGCGCAGCTTTAACATATTGCTACGAACGTCACAATTGAATGAAGGCTTTATTTACAAGCCGTGTGGACCACAGGCAAGACGCGGTACAGCGGAGGCCGGGGACCAGCGAGTCAGAGAAAACTCTTCTTCGCCCTCCTCATCTACGTGCCAGCATACCCTTTCGGTCCGGTTCCACTGGGACATACCCTACACAGGCGATTGACTGCCGACCAACGTAAGAGACAACCTAGTGATCCTTCTGTACCTAACACTGTAACAATTTCCCCCCGTGGAGACGAAGCGCACCGAGCGAGTTAAGGGGTGCGGCTATGACAACGCTTCAGCCGAGCTACATGCACGACCTGGGTCTTGCGGGAGCGACAGTCCCGAGCAGCAACTTTTACGATAACATAGTTCACAGCACTCAGCTGAGACAGCACTACAAAGGGCCAGAGTATGTAGGCGAAAACCTTTTGTAGCGGCCTCGTTGGCGAACTGGAGTCCACAACCAAACGAGTTCGCCCGGGTAGTAGGAGACTGGTGGGTGGCGCTGATCGTAGCGTGCTTTGGTTCGCCCCTGGGAGCTGAGGGTGCGCAGTCGAGCCAGTCGCCGGGCTTCTTGAGCGAGGCACAATGTCTCAGCCAGCGACATATCTTTACGCGAGAGAATGGAAGTATGGTGTCTAGGAACCTTTGAGGAAGGCGGACGTACAGAAGGAAGAGCGGGGAATAGCCTGTGACCTCGTGCTTGGCGGTATTGTATGCGTAGGTTATAAAGGGAAGAACTGTGTCCTAAATGTTTTGGTCTGAATCAATGTACATAGACATCATGTTAGTTAGCATGCGATTTGTGCGTTCAGCGAGTCCGTTTGTCTGCGGGTGGTATGGTGTGCAATGTCGATATTCGGAGCCACAAAGCCGAAGAAGGGCTTCCACGACGTCGGCCGTAAACTGGCGGCCACGGTCACTGATTACAACTAGAGGAGTTCGATGGCGTAGAATAACACGATGCAAGGGCAATAATGCAACATCCGCGGCCGTTGCAATGCAAAGAGGAGCAGTCTCAACGTAGCGTGTCAAAAAATCCACCCAGACAATGATCGAGCGGTGACCTGCCTTGGACTTCGGTAGGGGCCCTACCAGATCAATGCCAACTTTGTCAAAAGGCGACATGGGAGGATTCACTATTTGCAAAGGGCCAGGAGACAGAGACATAAGACGCTTGTAACGCTGAAATTGAGGGCCGCTGGCGACAAATTGCTGCACTGCTTTCTCTATACGAGGCCAGTAAAAGCATTGCCGAAGCCGATGTAGGGTGCGGGAAAGGCCAAAGTGACCTGATGTAACGTCGTCGTGCATTGCGCGGAGAACCAGATGTCGGAGCGTAGTGGGGACGACAAGAAGTAAACGCGCCATCTGCAGAGTAATTCTTGAACAGAACGACATCGCGGACGACAAAGGGTGTCGACATTGTGTCCTCCGCGGTTGCAAAAAGCCTGCTCAGCTTTGGATGTTTCCGTTGTTGTGCCTGAAAAAGTAGGGCGTCTGGGAATTCTGGTGACACGGAAGCCAGACAGTCCTCGAAGGTGTCGTCGCCGCTCGATGTGCCCGGTAGAGGTAAGCGGGACAAACAGTCCGCATCGCTACGGCGGCGCCCACGCTTGTAAAAGACTGTGAAGTCGTATTCTTGTAAGCGTAAAGCCCACCGAGCTAGGCGACCGGAATGATCGCGCAGTCCGACAAGACAGCATAACGAGTGGTGGTACGTGACCAAAGTGAAGTGGCGTCCATACAGATAGCAGCGAAACTTTTGAACAGCGAACACAACGGCGAGGCATTCCAGTTCCGTGATGGTGTAGTTGCGCTCGGCTATGGACAGGGTGCAGCTGGCATAAGCGACGACGCGTTGTGCCCCTTCGTCTAACTGGACGAGAACAGCTCCAACGCCCACGCCACTCGTATCAGAGGGGAGCTGGGTGGGTGCCGTGGGATCAAAGTGGCGCAAAATTGGGCCAGAAGTAACAAAAATTTAAGCTGCTGAAAAGAGGACTCACAGTCGGACTTCCACGAAAATGGGCTGTCTTTACAGAGTAAGGACGCCAGGAGATGGGAAATTTGCGCGAAGCCTTCAATGAATCATCGAAAATAGGAGCACAGGCCCAGGAAGCTCCTCAGCTCTTTCAGGTATCCTGTTGCTTGGAAATCACGCACGGCGGAGATCCTCTTGGGATCCGGCCTGATGCCTTCCTTATCTACGAAGAATTCTAGCCCGAGGGTTTGGCGCTCCCTAAAAGACATTTTTTTGAATTCAGCACCAATCCCGCTTGCTTCCTCGAGGCGGTCCAGGACAATGGCAAGCCGTCTATTATGCTCGTCAAATGACCTCCCGAAAAAAATGACATCGTCGAGATAGCACATGCAGATGTCCCATTTTAAGCCAAGCAGGATGGTGTCCATAAAGCGCTAAAATGTAGCGGGAACATTACATAACCCAAAAAGGCATCACATTGAACTGAAAGAGCCCATCAGGTGTCACGAACGCCATCTTCTCTTTGTCGGATGGGTGCACTGGGATTTGCCAGTAGCCAGGCCGGAGGTCGATCGAATAAAGGTACGATGCGGAATGTAAGCACTCGACGGCGTCATCAATGCGCGGAAGCGGATATACATCTTTTTTTAAAGACTATAGGATTTCTTGGGCTACTTAAACCCAGAAATTTTGGTCGGTCTGTCTGTCTGTCTGTCTGTGACTCGATTCAACCCCACCGGCCAAAGTAAAATTGGTATTGCGCAATATTCTTATATACGCACAACCAAATGTAAACGTCTAAGCGCGGTTTATATTTTCATACTTGTCAACTTTGTTGAACAAGAACAAGCCATTACGCAAAAATAAGACAGGAAATTAGTACAGAATGGATATTTACAGCGTTCCTTTATTAAAAAAAGTCATGAATGCTTGGTTTTTTTATGGCAAATGATATTCTACATCTACTGCAGAAAACCGCCGCCTCCTGGCGGCATATGAAAAAATCATACGCGGCAAACAGCAACGAAAGGTTTCCACTGCCAGGTTCCACGTTCTGCTTGGAACACACGTGGAGCACGGCCCCGTGGTTTTATAAACCTTGTCGTCGGCCGCCTCCATTCAATCGCGTCTCTGCCGTACTGCAGCGCTGGCATCGAGGAACCCGGCCTGTAGTAGTGGAACACGGTGAATTCAAATCGCCTTGCGCAAACCTTTAGTGTGTTTACCTTGGGATGAGCGCGACGGTACAGGAACACCAAAAGAGGTGAGCGGGAAAGCAAAAGGGGGTTTTCTTGACAAATATGTACAAAGATTATCGTCTTTCGACGACATTTGCAACGAAAGGAGCAGATACGTGGCCAATTTTTTTAGTGACAGCATTAAGTCGACGATAATCCACACAAAAGCACCAAGAGTTGTCCTTCTTTAGAAGAATCGCAGGAGTGCCCACGGACTTGAGGACTCCCGGATAACCCCTTTTTTAGCATCTCCTGCGTCTGTTCAGTTATTACCTTGCGCTCAGAAGGGGACACAAGGTATGGCTTTTGACGAATCGGTGCCGTATTCTCATGGATAATTTGATGTTGCATGCATGACGCTGGCAGTAAAGCTTCGTAGTCATCCTGAGCAAAATCAAATTCCGCTGCATGTCGGGTAAGCACCTCAAGTAATACCTGCTGCTTATGAGAAGGAAGCGAGGTATTTATCATGCGCTTGAGCTGGGTGGTGTAGTCTGTGTTGTTGGTAGTCGCGTATAGCGTCCTATTCACCACAATAATGGTTACGGCAACGTCTTCGTCGGAACGAGCGAGTTTATGTCCATGGGGCAAAAGTACGGGTTCACTGGAAGCGTTCACCATCCAAACGCGGCTGCACCCATCAAAGACGTCAACCAGAGCACGGGGTATCAGCACCATTTTATTAACGGCGTTTGTGGTATCCGCCTCCACCAGAACTTCGTAGCTCCCTCGGCGAAATGTTTCGGATTTTACAGAGACAAACATAGCCGTCATGGGAGGTAGCCGGACGTCATCGGTGACAGAAAACAGGCCTTTAATGTCATTGCACCCTTCTTTAACATAAGTACGTAGAGTTTCACTTCGGAACAATATTTAGCCAGCTCCGCAGTCCAACATCGGACAGCAATCACGTAAAAAGTCGATCCCCAATATAACTTCATGAGTGGCCTGGGCTAAAACAATGATGTCCGTTCGAAAACTGTCTTCGCCAAGCAAAACCACCGCTGAACAGATTCCAACTGGAAACAAGCGCTCGCCTCCTACTCTACGGTACTGAAACTTTCGGTCACAGAACAAACATAACTTTTCGTCCAAGACGGGTTTTAAAAGCAAAACTTATTACTGAAACCGCAGCTCCTGTGTCTACCAAAGCGTCCGTGTTCACACCACCTACAGAAATAGTTACTTTGTTCTTAGACATAACGACGGGCAGGGGAATTGGCGAAAATAACCGGCCCGCGACCTCACCCCCGTCGGCCGCAGCACCTAGTTTCCCTCGGGTGGTGGGCTTACTCGGCGGCGTGGCGTTCGAGATCGGGGTCGTCGAGTGGTCGGAGGAGGAGTGAAGCTCTTGTCGGAAGCCGGCGAGTTGTGGCGCATTGTAGTTAGCCGGACCGCTGGAAGGCTGGGTTGGTCTGGTTATCTATGTATGGCCGTCAAGGTGGTGGGTTGTAGTGCTGGGGAGGACGGTGGCAAATACGGGAAATGTGACTGCGGATACCACAGTTTGAGCAAGTGCGCTGTTCACGAAATGCGACCGGTTGAACTCAGGAACGGCGTGGTCGGGAGTATCCGACAGGTGCGTAACGTGTCGGCTCCTCGGAGTAATTTTCATGCTCCCGAGGTGGAGGACTGAAAGCTCTACGCCTGGTATGGTCTTCATTGTAGGAAGTACGCTCATTCCTATTCCCAGCTCAAACCTAAGGCGTCTGAGAGTGACTCTGGACGGCTTGCACTGTGCACTGCTGAAATACTGGATCAGCAAGAGCGCACTATGAAAGCTTTGGTCACGGCACAAATCTTGCTGTGCGAGTTCTTCTCGAATGATGTGACGCACCACCGAAGCAATGTCCTCGGAAGGGTTCGAGCCGACATCCACGCTGGCAACAGTAGTTACGTTAGCTAGGCGTCCAAACTTGGGGGTGATACGTCACATTTGCAGGGTTTCGAACGCTCGGCAATGGCGAACTACGTCCAGGGCTGACGCCAGGTTTTCCTTAGTTATGAGGTAGTTATAGACGTCCTCAGCCATACCATTAAGCAGGTGACCCACATTGTCCTCGTCTGGCATCGAAGGAATAAAGAAGCCGCACCGTTTGAGGACTTCTTCAATGTATGTGGTGCAAGTTTCCCCGGGGACTTGAGCTCTCTGCGCGAGAGTCTGCTCTGCCTTCTTACGGGAAGCCGTGTCGCCAACGCTCGCCCGAAATTCGTTGACGAAACTGTCCCACGTATCGAATATGTGCTCATGGTTCTCAAACTACACTAATGCAGTAAGGTCCAAGGAGAAGACCACGTTCGCGAGCGTCCCACCTGTTGTACTTGCTGACTCGCTGGTAGTGCTTGAGCCAGTCCTCTGCGTCTTCCTCGGCCGTTCCTTTACACATGTGTGGTTCTCTCTGATGAGGCCAGACACTGACCCTTCCAGAAGAGGTGGCATCCGTGGGACCCGTTGTCATTGTCGCTCGTTCCGGAGGTAGACCGGCACCAGGCCTCCTGCGTCGAAAATGGGGTGGTTCCGCCTCACCCAGGACGACGAATACCCCGCACTCCACCAGATGCTACGGACGTAACAGATGAATGAAGGCTTTATTTACAAGCCGTGTGGAACCACAGGCAAGACGGGAAACAGCGGAGGCCGGTGAGCAGCGAGCCGGGAAAAACTCTTGTTCGCCCTCCTCTTCTACGTGCCAGCATACCCTTTCGGTCCGGTTCCACTGGGACATACCCTACACAGGCGATTGACTGCCTACCAACGTAAGAGACAACCTAGTGATCGTTCTGTACCTAACACTGCAACGATATTACTTTTGCTAGCTAGGTGCGGCCATGAACGTTTTTCGAGCTCCACTTGATGGAACAGCTTAAGTGGCGCCCCAGGCGACGCGGTTTGGAATGCCAAGATTTGAGAGTCTATCAGCAGGCATCATCTTGCTCGATTAGGCATGCTGTGTGGTTGAAGCACTGTGGCATGTTGTCATTGTAATCAGTGGTTCAAATGCCGCAGTTTCTGCGCTAACTTTGTACCTGAAATGACTCCAAGGATTTTTTTCTCCAACAAAAAGTACCCAAGGACAAATTAAAGCAGTTTGAGCATTTATTTTCGCTTGTAAACGTTCATGATATACTAGTTTTTTTTGTAAAGATGTGTTTCCCGACAATTGACGTCATGTTTTGCACGATGCACCCGAAAACCGCCGACAAAATTATCAGCTACAGAGAATGCACATAAGTAAATAGCGGGGCTCCCGAAGGTGTATGTGACGCACCAAAGGAGGTTTGACAGCATTTTGTGAGAACTTTAAAAAAAGCCTTCCTTTGGCTTTCCTCCGCTTTCCCGGTGTAATTATATTGCATTGTGACAGAGAACGCCAGGAAGGTTTTTTGACCGAAATTCGTCTCCGCGCACAACAGTGGCTTGGCAGAAAAAGTTACTCGTGGTAGGTGCAGCGAAATGAAGACACAATTTCGCCTTGGCAGTGTACATCACGAATAAAAATGTAAGGGTCGAAATTGACCACAAGGTTATCACACAACTAGACGGACATCGACGTCCACCGTGAAAACTTGCAGGTTGCGATATCACTTCAGAAACAAAAGCGTGAATTCTTTTTCTATTTAGTGAACCAAAACCTTTGAAGGGGATAGACCATTTTTCTATGTAAAAAATATTAGTTTTTTCGTACACACAAAAACGAATGGTACGGAAGCTTGCCACGATATTTACGCACCCTGGAGATCTTCCGGGCCATCGAAAAGCGTGACGCCAGGCACACAAAAACAATAATTGAAACAGTACAGATATCTTCTGTATGGACTCTGGCACTAAATTAACTGTTGGCAGAAATGCCAAGAGTCTTAAAAAACACCATGATCGCTTGAATCAACATGGACTTCAAAGAGTGAGCTATCGCTTTAACCCTCATTCATTCCGAGAATCGCATCAATTAAGTCCTCCAAGGCGCCCACTAAAGATTCTAAGCTACCTGTGTGGCGGATTGTACGATGAATGCACTCTTGGAACACCAACCTTCCCGGAAAGTCAACATAACCTACACTCCTGCCCATTGTTTATTGATGGACAATAACTTTGATGGCCACTCTGCGCGATTTCTCTCTAGGCTTTCGGCAATACCACATACTCCATCTCTTTCTGCGCGGATCTTTTTTCCCCTCTTTACACCGTCCTAGATATTAGTACGTATTACGCAATATACACAAAGCACTTCCCTCCCTTCACGCTTAACTCTCAAAGGAGAGTAATCATTACTTTGCAGAACACAAAGTACTGTGTTTCCGCACTGAGTGCGCCACGTTTGGAGCAATATCCCGCCTTATACCTCTCTCAGTTTTTATTTATGCCCTGAGTTGTGTGCGTACTTTGTGACAAGCAGCCATCTGGTTGGCCATCTACTCCTAGCCACCAGAATGAGGGATGCAAGCTCATCGTACGGATTTCTTGACTAGGCTCCAGTTCCTGTCCAACAGTTCTATAATAGATTTGCTATTACCGATACCCGATTAAAAAGAAAGTGAGAGAGAGAAAACCCTTTCATGAAAGCTGAAGAGGTCAGCCCCACTGCGGTAGGGCTGGCTACTCCAGGTGAGGGTGAACACAGTGAGAACGAGATAAAGAGAGAGATAGAGAAAAAGAGATCACATTGAGAAAGAGAAAATGTATAGAAAGGGGCTATGACATACAGAGGGTTCACAGGGTCTCCCCCAGATTTCTTTCCGCATGGAAAGTAAACAGAGGTTTTTCTCCAGAACAGCCTCGCCATTATTTCGCCGCAGTCCGAGTAACTGGAAAGTTCTAGTGCGCTTCCACGTCGGAGTCGCACAAATACCTTTAGAGCTGTTGTCTGTTGAGTAGCATATAACGGGCAGTGGCATAAGGACTGCTACGTGTCCTAATTCATACATCAGACTGGAGACAATGGCGACTCTACCCAGCCCATCTTAAACAAGATTCGGGTGTAGGCCACGTTCAGCCGCAGCCAGTGTTGCACGCCTTCAGTGCGCTTCGGCAGACCCCGCGGATGCCGCTAATCGCACTTGGGGTCTATCATACGGAGAGGCGCGGACCTTCTCAAAGGATGCTTACAAGCTGACAGGCACAGTTTCCATTCTAGATCAACTGCAGCTGGTTTGCTATCCTGATTGAAGAACACAATTTCAACGGTGTAGTGTAGGTGGTGGAGTCCTGTGGCGGCCGCAAGCGAAACGACGTTTCCGGTTATACCAGAATGATCCGGTAGCCGGTGAAGGAAATTTGATGTCCTTGGCGTACAGCACTTGTGTAGATCTAGTTGAAATCACAGGCGCCTTGGTTGTGGCAATTAGGCTGCTTATTAACAGCGTGCAAGGCTGGACGGGAATCTGAAGAGTTGTCCACTGACGAACAGGATTTCGGTTTATGAAAAGGACTGCTGCTCTGACAGCTGCTAGCTCAGTGGCGGTGGAAGATATTTTGTGGCTTAGCGTGTGTTTAACAGACCATTCCACTGACAGAATCCATATGACGATGGCCCGAAGAGGCCGATTAAGCAGAACCATCAATGTACACATGGATGTAGTCTGGATGGCGGTTGTGGATATGCTCTAGGACAAATATTGCAAGGCCGCTGTATACATAAACGACGTTTTGCCTACTTCAGGCCCCGTTGTGCACACAGCCTATGCTGTGTACCACCATGGCTTAGTAGCACGCAGTTTGGGTCGGAGGTATTTAAATGGCAGGAATGTGCTCCATGTCAGATTAAGAAACGGACAGCCAGTGGAATGAGTAAAGCATCGAGAAACGCGGCGGAGGCTAATACACAGCAAGTCTTGTGAACGGGGAGTGGCTGCAGAAGAACAAATTGCCTCACATATGCTTTCTATCATGGAGGTACATATTGGAAGGCCCAGGCAGATTCGTTGGGCTCGAGCTCGCAAGCTCTCTAGAACATTCAAGTACGTTCTGGGCAGAGCATGATAGCTATACCACAAAGACATCCCGAGTGCACTTTAGAGCATATTGTAGAAGAAAATCAATGGTGTTCTTGTTCTACACATAACGATGATGTTTCGAGTAGTCGCATTTGTATCGGGCTGATCCTTTAAACAAAAACTTGCCATCTTTTTTGCACGTAATTAAGGTACTCTGCAACACTTACCACGTAAAACTCGTAATATATTTTGGGGGTAAAGTCTATTGACCCCGCAATCTCCTCCCGCAAGAATGATAAAAATTTATTCACTACCACCTTAGCTACGAGAGAGGAGAAATCACGCACAATCGTTCCCTCTCAACTCGCCCGCCGACAACGCGACGCAAGCTGCGTGCTCTCTCCCGAAGAGGAGGGTGGCTCGTGGCTTTCTCTTCTGTGGCCTTCGATATATCACACGCCTTGGAGGATCGCGATGAACTTCCCAAAAGAAACGCCAAATATATTCGTACAAATTCAGCCTGAGGAGACATTGGTGCGCAGCCCCAACTACGGCGGATCGTCACAGGAGATGCAAAAAAGTCGACCAGCAACGGCGCATGCGTCAACCACCTCAGAAAATTTCTTGGTGCCAGCGGTGCATAATGATGGATACATAAGGGAGCACGGTTGTTTTTTTTCGGGTCTTTCGCAGCGATTTGTGTGCGAACCGCTTCACGTGCACGTGTAATCTTTCGCTTAGGGTTTCCTTTGAGTGTAATCTAAACATTTATTTTCGCTGCTCAAAGCCTGTTACAGGGTTCCTTTAGGTGCGGAGCAATTTTGAGGCCCAGCTTGTGTTGCAGCTCGTCCGGGGTTGTGGTATCTAGCCACCGTAGCAACAAGTAACCGGCCGTGCGTACCCCACCAGGGGGCTTCTGAAACGATCTCCGCTTTCCCTGATCGGGGTCGAGACTGGGTCCTTCGCGTTACGAAGCTGCTGTCTATCACATTAGGCCACACAGGTACAAGGTATCCACATCCAAAGTGCTGGGGGTGATCTTTACGCTGCGCCGTTGCAACTCAGGCTACCGTTGCTATGCATTAAATAAGTACACAATAACCTAAAGTAAAAAAAGGTCATGGATTAACGCATTATTGACTTCAAATAAATGAAAACTCAATTCAGTGTCATTTTGTAGGCATTTTTCGAGGCTGCGGCGTCATCTCTTGACTATTGCTCGTATCAATGCAATGGTGATACTGAAACTCTAGTATACAGAGAGCGCGACATCCCTTTTGGGGAATCACTGTTCCGCACTTGACAGCTTTCACACTGAGTGGAACTGCTTGATTTTTTTTATTGTTTGTGGAAACATTTTCAGCAATATTTGCTTTAAACCGCGACGCTATACTCATCTACTATCTACTGGCTTCCGCCGTGTTATCGCAGAAATATTTTGTCCTAATTTCAATCCCTTCAGGTGTGCAGTGGTCTTGGCATTTCTTGGTTTCTTTTTTTCTGGTGAATAAGATACCTGCGTGACGGCAAGTTGCTGTAGACACGTGTCGTTGCTGTAGACACTAGCGTGACGGAAAGTTGCACTCGTAGGGTTAACGTTTGGTTTAAGGTGTATGGTGCGAATGGGAACTGCTGCTTGGCGTTCGGTTTCACGATGTCAAATTGGAGCAATCGGATAAACGCCGGCTTCATTCCAGGAGGGGCCCCAGGTTCAATTCCGCTCATGGGAAGCGTTTTTTTTATTCCACCCACGATCATTCATCATCGTCGTCAGAAAAGTTTGGCTTTCCTGGAAGGCGTACTGGCATACAACGGGATCCGTGAGGACAGTAAAATTTTGCTTTAAATATGATCGTCCTGACTTGAATATGCCGGCCACCACCACATATTGGTCATGGGTTTCCCTTCACCTAATGAGACGAAGTGAGCATCGATGACATACTCAAGGTACTTGGAGGAATCATCGGCCGTTACCGCCTGCGGTTCTTTGTACTATAGGGAGTTTTCAAGTGTTGCGGGGTTCCTACTGCGGCTGCAGCCATTAGAAAATTGTCTGACAAGGAAGATGTCGTAACGGTACGTTGTGCCGATAACATCGAAAAATCCGTGCGTCTAAAATGACATACAATCTTATGCTAGGTAGTTTTGAAAATGAGGGATTTCTTATCTGTTGCATACAGATGGCGTTTTTTTTTTTTTGGAATGGTTAACGTTTTTGCTACTAGGATGCACGAAGAGCTGGGGGCATTGACAGGGAACAAACCATGACCTTTCCCTTCTCAGAGAGGGGTGTTCTTACACTCCTTCGTTTATTGAGCGGCCACCTACTGTCCGTCCTTTACATTTGGAATTGCTACAGCTCTCATGGCTCCCCATAGGAAGTAAAAAAAAATGACAAAAATCTCTTAGAGCAGTGATGTCTGCTTACAGCTTTTTCACCTTTTCAGAGAAGAGCATCTTCGGTCACATGCGTGAAGTTTCTGTGCTGCAAGTTGATCCGAAAAGGCTTTTCACTTGATATCGGCGGCCGCATTCTCGCACTCAATCTAGCAAAGACAGACCGATTTTTTTATCGGTCTGTCCATCCATTCCTTGTATGCGCCAATCTGAAAACATAACGATAATTTTGAACAAGAAGTTCATTATCAAAAAAGTCACAATATAAGAACTCTCGTAGCGAAAGTTCGTAGGAACTCTCGTATTTTAAAATTTTCGCTATTGTAGAACAAAATAGACCATTAGAAATATCTCAGGCAACACGTAAGTACGTAACGGATACTAGCAGCGTTCTTAAAATAAAACACACGTGGGTTGGATTTTTTGAAAGCAGGTGAAAAACACCACAAACGACGTTTTCTAATAAATAAAACAAATAGTTTGCGCAAGAGAATTTAGGTTGATGCATTGGCATCTAAACGCCACCAGCCCCCAAAATTTACACCATCTTCCCGCGAGGGGAACCATGGGGTAGATGCGACGCATCGGGGGTTGCCGTTGCGTTTCCGTTATGTTCGCGATGTCAGCGTGTGGATTGCTGTTGTTGTGTATCCTATTTACGCAGCATGTTCACCCCCGATGCGTCGCATCTATCCCATGGTTCCCCTCGCGGGAAGATGGTGTAAATTTTTAACCGAGCGCAAGCTGCGCGCTAACGCACAGCTGGCACGGCGACGGGAGCGAGCGCAGCCGAGCGCAAGCTGCGCGCTGACCGCGCTGACGTACAGATGGCGCTGCGGTGAGAGCGGCGGAGCGCGCAGCTGCCGCGGCGAGAATGGGGAGGGATGCGGTCTACGCCGCGACAACGCGGGACAAGGCGAGTTAAAGAGATGCGTTGCATCTAAAAAGTCTGAGCAGAAGGTGTCACCAGGACTGCGAATGCAGGAAAATCGGTGTGATGCCGAAAACCTCTATTGAGCCTACAATGAAACCAAACCGAACGAATTTCAGAGGACGGCGAGCAAGACAGCAGAGGAGGTTGTGGTAGAAGGTAGGCAGAGGCTCTTTTCTTTCATCGACATTGACTGCGGAGCGAGAAAATGTGCGGGTCAGTTTGAGCGCAATTCATTTTTTCATTGAGCGACTTAAAGGGGAAAATTTGGCATGTAGGTATGTATGCATGTGTGTATATATCTATGTATATAGAGCGATATGGAACATTCAAGATGGCGGGGAACATAAAAAAGTAAACTTTGAACACGGTAGCGGGCTCGGTGTGTTTCAACGTTTCGCCAAAGACACTTGCCCTCCTTCTCAAAGGCCTAACGAGAGAAAAGTAGTGAGAAAGAGGAAGCTGCTGACAAGGAAGGAGAGTGTGAAAGCAGGATTGGTTTTACAGTTTGAGCAATAGTATGTCGCGGAAGAAGGAACCCGACACATTTTATTGGCGACAGCTCGTTAGAGGGAAACCAGGTTGAAAGAGGTTTCCTGAAAATCATGAGTGTTGCAAGTGGAACGTGTTCGTTGTCACGCCGTGTGACCTCGTGCGATCTTGGAAGCGCCAGAAGTGGAGCTGTTGATGCGGAATCGGCCGCACAAAGAGGTGTCTGTAAGCGTGCGGGAAAAAAAAACTTGTTGCATGAGTGACGAAGAGCATATTTCCAGAGAGGGTCTTTTCTGAAAACGAAAAGGTAAATTCAGAAGCATGAAGTGGGCAAAGGACAAAGCTGTGCAAGAAAAAAAAAAAACTGAAGCAATGGCCTATGTTGTGCCTGTGCGTAAGCAACGTGGTGCTTAAAATGATAACAAATAATTTTTGATCACTTTGGGAGCAGGAGCTGGTATTTGGTTCGAAGAGAGGTACTTGCCCTTAAATTCCTCTTGCTGCGCTTGCTGTAGTAGTAAAAGTTCCATTTAGAAGCAATAATTCCATTCGGTCCAAGGGAGTTGAATTTCCGAATTAAAAATTTCTTTGTTTTTGCACCTGGTAAACTTAAATGTTGACTGAAGTATGTACACGTAAGATCATCAACAATGTGGCCTGGGAGGTTTGAAATGTGGCGGGCGATGGTTATTTGCGCTTAGTTGAGTATCTGTGCGGGTATGTGTGTAAATATGTATGCATGTATGTATGTATGTAGTGTATGTATGTATGGATGCATGTATGTATGTTTGTATGTATGTATGCATGTATGTATGTACGTATGCATGCATGTATGAATGTAACATATGTATGTGTGTATAGTGTGATGTATGTGTATGTAGTAGTATGTATGTATGTATGTATGTATGTAGTATGTATGTATGTATGTATGTATGTATGTATGTAATGTATGTATGTATGTAGGTAGTATGTATGTAGGTATGTATTATGGAGTATGCATGTATGTATGCATGTATTCACGTACGTACGTACGAATGCGTGGAGTTGTGGCTCGCCAATAAACACCCCATCGACTTAGGCCAAAAAGGATTTCGCAAATGGTAAGAAGCAAATTGCGGAAATATAAACACTGCGTACATGATATTTTAGCGAAGTGCTTTGTGATACTCTGTTTTAAGTACTGGAAGCGCGTATTGACTAAACGATGAAAACAAACTGGAATTTAGAAAGGTTCATAAAAGTGTTAAAGAGTACCTTCGTTGCTTTGCTGTGAGCGTCTGACGCGCATGGCTATCAACTGGCGTGCAGTACCGTGCAGTCAGTGTTGCTTCCAGCGCCAGGTCGGTCCGGCTACATAAATTGATACCGAACCTGTATAACTTTCCCGCAACTCACTTATGATGTTCTTGTATAATTTACCATATTTAATGTTTAATTGGATGCTTCTGGAATGGAAGGCGCTCCGATATAAATGCATATAGTACAGTAGTAGCACGATTCAATTGCCGACGTTCGAGTTCACAGGTAACATCGCTGATTGCATCTCCAATTTTTGTTTTTGTCTCCAAGTTTTTTCAGGAGAATAAGTTCATTCCAAAAACGTATCGCCTACATCAAGAACTTTGTGTTATCTCTGGCTAGGTTGCAATATTCCAAAGTGCGTTATTCAGGACTCAGAGAACAAAGCTTAGTATAAAATGAACTCAAGCGATCGCTAGTAAGCGAAGTCTATCCTGACCAGAGGTCGGCGAACTCACTCATGAGTCCACTTACTGAGACTCATTTGGACTCAAACTCACGCGTGAGTTTGAGTTTGAGTGAGCGCGAGGCTAGTGTGGCATGGTGAGTTTGAGCTTGAGTGAGTTTGAGCCGAGTGAGCCCGACTGAGTTTGAGTCCAATTGAGTTTGAGTACGCCTGAGACCTAGTGAATTCTGAGTACCATTTTGAGTTCTGAGTACATTTTGAGTGGTCCATTTTGAGTTCTGAGTACATTTTGAGTTTGAGTTCATTTTGAAGTTTGAGTCCATTTTGAGTTCTGAGTACATTTTGAGTTTGAGTACATTTTGAGTTCTGAGTACATATGAGTTTTGAGTCCATTTTGAGTTTGAGTACATATGAGTAGCCTAGCAGGCAGCTATGGTTGGATTTTAAGTTTCATGCGTAGCTGTGGGCCCGAAATTCAGGTTACCTGTGGGTACGGCACCATTCGCGATCCGCGTGATCGGTTGGGAGGGAGGGGGTGTCTGATTTTTTTTACTTTCTTGTTGAATTTTCATGACCCTAAGCACTGGCTGTGTACCAAGTTTTCGCGGCTGGCGCATGAGTCATAATTGACTGATGAGGTCATAAAAAAGGGTTGTCTTAACTTTTCCTCCTGATGGATCCACTAAGAGGGTGGGAAAGGGTGTTGGGAAAGCACACTGCGGCCTTGCTTGCTTGTTGTCCGCCTGCTACTGTTAACGGCTTGATATACTAGGGATCACAAAGGAAGAGGTGAGAGCCGGGGAGAAAAGGGGGCGGGGGCTGTCCCTTCTGCTGTTTAAAATGAATTAGCTGTATTGACTGGGCAACGCCCCTTAGACAGAATAATGACCGCATTAGATTGGGTGAAATGTCAAACTGATGACGCTAAGGCGTGTAAGGTATCAAATGAAAGGTCCTGATTAACGGAATCACGCGGGGTAAAAAAAAATACTTCCTGATTGTAGTCATCAGGCAGTCATAATGAGTAATAGATTGGGTTAAAATTCAAAATGACGCTGCGAGGGCATCTGGGGAACCAAATTCAAGGTGTCGATGTGGGGAATCATTCGGGACAAAATGAGTTATGGTTATATAATGACGTCGTCATGGTTAGTCATAGATTCGGTTAAAATTTAAGTTCATTGCGCTAGGGCGTGTGGCGTATCAAATTAAAGGTCTCGATGAGGGTAATCACGTGCTTCCTGATTATTATCATGACATACTCAAGGTGGGTCATAAATTAGGTTAAAATTCACAATGACACCACTGGGTGTGTGGGGCATCAAATTGAAGGTTCCGATGAGGGAAATCACATGGGACAAAAATGCGGTATGGCTATATCATGAGGTAGTCATGGTTAGTCATTGATTTGTGTAACATTCAAATTGGTTCCGCTAGGATGTGATGGGTATCAAATTAATGGTCTTGATGAGCGGAATCACGTGGGAGAAATACAAAAATGCTTCCTGGTTATAACCATGAGATAGTCATGGCGAGTCTTATATTGGATTAAAATTCGATGTGACCCCGAGGGCGTGTAGGGTATCAAATTTACGGTCTTGACGAGGGGAATCACGTGGTACAAATAAAAAAAGGCTTCGTGGTTCTAATCATGAGATAGTCATTTTGAGTCATAGATTGGGTTAAATTCAAGGTGAGGCCGTTAAAACATGTGGGGTGTCAAATTGAAGGTTTCAATTAGGGGAATCACGTCGGACATTTAAAAAATGCGTCCTGGTTAGAGTCATGAGAGTCATGGTTATTTTGACTGGTATGAATTCCATATGATCCTGCTAGGGTGTGTGGGGTATCAAATTAAAGGTCTCGTCGAGGGGGATCACGTGGGACAAATATAAAAATGCTTTGTGATTATAGTTATGAGGATATAGCAAATCGTATCTTTCTTTAATTGCTGGGTAGGGTTTAACCAAAATTCCCTGCCAACCCGTAAGGCAATTGTGCTTGTCCAGAGTGTGCACACACACATGCGAAGGCTTGCCCAGAGATGTCCATCAATGCGGTATATAGTAATAAAAATATTGGCGTCTATTTGCTGAATCATCGAGGCAGGATGGCATGGGGTAAGAACAAAAGCCATGCCAAGCTCTCGAACTTAAATCACAACACTCAAAAACTCTCTGCTAATAGCTGCCATTCAAACGTTACTTACTCCATTTCCCCCGTTCCCAACAAACAAGCAAATCCTTCGACACATATGGTGTTGCGGAAATTGTGGACGACCATAGTAACAGGGGCATCAGAGCTCATCAGAAAGGCGTATTTCACATTTGTTTATGAAATAAGCCTGCGGCGCGTTCGTGCTCCGGAATTTCCTTCCACAGTGTGCCAACGTACACTCGAATCCAAATTGGCCATTAACATGTGAGACATTAACTCCTTGCTAGAGTGTAGGAGATAGAGAGGCAACCAGAGCCACCAAGACATAAACAGACAATGCGACAGAAGGTAAACACTTCAAGAAAAATAAGCCAAGTGCAAGTTTGTGTGTGCGTTCGAACTGATTTTATTACAATGAGAAATCAGCCCAAGATAACCACACTGAGCACATGATGACAATGAAAATGGAAAAGAATTAACTCGGGCCTCTGGCAGTTCTCCAACGACTATACACACACACACACACCACACACCCACCCACACACACACACACACGACACACACACACAACACACACGCAACCAGCACAAGCACACCACACACACGCGCACACCACACACACACGCACACACACACACACACACACGCGCGCACACACACACACACACACGCACGCACACACACACACACGCACACGCACGCACGCACGCACGCACACACACACACGCACACACACACACACGCACGCGCACACGCACGCGCGCACACACACACGCGCGCGCACGTGCACGCAAACACCAACGGAAACGCACGCACGCACACGCAAACACGCCCTCGCACTCGCACGCGCACGCGCACTCGCACTCGCACTACTCGCACTCGCACTCGCACACGCGTGCATGCTGGAAATTAACAGCTGGGTACGGTGGCGGTAATTGCTTACAACGATAGCGTGATGCTGAGCCGAGCTACGAGAGCTCATCCCACCTAGCAAATGCTAATAAAAACTAATACAAGTGCCTCAGCAAACAACGAGGCACTTTTCTGTTTGTCCCACGTGATTTCCCTCCTCGAGACTCTCAATTTGATACCCCACATTTTTTAACGCCACATATCTCTGAATTTTAACCCAATCAGAGACTATCCATGACTCCGGTGTTACCCGGTTCGCCATTTTCGATATTTTTTCTTATTATTTTTTTTAGTTTTTTTATCATTTAATTTGATCAATAGTCTACATTTACGCTTTTATAGTTATAACAGGTTGAATGTCCGTGATATCTGCATTTTTGTGTAAATGCAGGGCGTTACACGATCCTGGTGGGGTAGGGAGAGGGGGGTACTCGACAAAGAATGCTACGCATAAAAAAGCAAAGGCATATCCATGAACGCCTCGCGCTTCAGGGATTCGCGGGGACAGTTCGCTTTGACGGAAGGCGTTTTTTTTTTGGAATGCAGAGCAAGAATGCACGGAACCGTAACCCTAAACAGCTTCGACATAAATGAACGGAGCAGTGAGCGCACATCCCCCTCGCCAAACCGTGCTGTTTCGACCCAGGACCCAGCACACCATCGAGTCTGGACCGCCTCTGTCATAAACACGAACACGTGCCTACATCAAGAGTTTGGTATCCGATTATATACGTACAATTGCTTGCAACCGAGCGCTAGTCATCATGGGCAGCAGGTATAGCTGTATTAAATCGGCAACGAAAATTGTTTGCGACCTCACAGGAGCTCGGTGTCATGTCGTGCCGAATGCAAGAGTTGGAGCTCACACACCCGAATATCTTTGTACCACGCGTGATTTGACAACATGAATGCTAATGAAATCAGAGCATTTGAGCCACAGTAAATTGCTAGCTACGAGAGAGTTGTGAGGCCATTGGGGTTCTGAATTCAGTTTGGGTTCTCAGTCCCATTTAGAGTTCGTGAGAACATTTTGAGTTTGAGTACATTTTGAGGATTTGATGGGGGGGGGGTTGTCCATTTTGAGTTTGAGTACCATTTTGAGTTTGAGTACAATTTGCAGTTTGAAGTGGCATTTTGAGTTCTGAGTACATTTTTGATGATTTTGAGCACTTAATTGAGTTCTGAGTACATTTGAGTGAGTTTGAGTCCATTTTGAGTTCTGAGTACATTTTGAGTTTGAGTACATTTTGAGTTTGAGTACATTTTGAGTTTCAATACATTTAGTTTGAGTACTTGAGTACATATTGAGTTTTGTTTACATTTTGAGTTCTGAGTACATTTTGAGTTTGAGTCCATTTTGAGTTCCGAGTAGATTTTGAGTTTGAGTCCATTTTGAGTTTCAGTACATTTTGAGTTCTGAGTACAGTGAGTTCTGAGTTTTGCGCTCAATGTGAGTTTGAGTGAGCGCAGATTTGGTGCTCAGCATTGAGTCTGAGTTTGAGTGAGTGGTGATTCGAAAAAATAATTTTGAGTGAATTTGAGTGAGCCGCGCCAACTTTGCCGATGTATGATCCTGACTGTTGTAACAATACGTCGATTATTCTTGGAACACGCAGGCATGGCGTGGGCATGTGTACAGAGGAAGACCTTAATGATTGTGCAAGGCGCCTGGCTAAGAGTAGGAGGCCATTCCGAGAAGCTCTTGCGACCTTTTTACTAATTCCACTTATTTCTAAAATAACAGTCTAAAACCCCCCTATTAAATTTAAACTTGATACCGCTACCATGGTTCTCCAAATAACTCTTAAAACCTTGCGAGAAATTTCTTTGGGCACCTATGTCTCCTTACGGTCCCTCAACGCGACGACATGGCTTCTCCTGGTGATACTTATCACATACTTATTGCTGCTTGATCGTGCTTGCATCTCTTCGTTTCTATTTGTCTTTTAGCGCAAATAATTTGGGCAGGCAGACTGACCCCAGTTCAAGCCACTGCTTGACTAAATGACAGCTCTCGATGGCTCCAACAGTGAAATTTGGACGAATAATGAGAAGGCTAGAGCTCATTTGCTCCTGTCACACCAAAAAATAGCACTAGACCCACGGGCCTTTTCTATAAGAGGGTAGAAAACTGTTTGTATTTGTTACATTCGGTTCCTGCACCAGGTAGAATGAAATGTGCACAATAAATTCTGCCATTCGGTTTGGTAACACCTGCAGCAGTTCATGTTTGTGATGCTCTCGGGCACTCACTAAGGTGAATGGGCGTAAACAAACTGGACGGGTATGCATTACGAAATGAAACGCTCTCTTGAAAGTCCTTGTAATCATTGTCCGACACTCAGTAAACTAGTATTTATAACTATGAACTTGGTCTTGTGACCAGCTTACAATATTGGTGTAAGCACGGCTGCCGTATAACAGAATTGAGGCGTATTTAACAGGCAGAAGTTTAAGTAGTTTTATGTTTTCAGCAACGGGGAAAGCGTATATATCGGCGTAATTTCTGATTAGGTGGTTGTTTAGTATTAGTTTTTCCGAAGACAGCGCGTCGAGGGGAAGTCTCAATCCTTGAAAATTAGTGCCCACAACCTATTTACATAGCTTATTTATTTTACACAACTTTTTTACATGTATTTCACATAGAAGTCCATACATTAACAAGCAGAGGGGAAACTGGCGCTAGTGTCAACGCAAACACGCAGACGGCGCTTACGCTTCGATGGGAATGATGGATATCTCTGTAACCGGATTGCGTAGGATCGAAACGGGCTTATGGCAGCAAAAATTGTATTTTTGGCAAAAACCACTTATTGACCAGTTGGCCGTTTACAAATTACATGGCGAACAAGAAAGTGAGTGACCAAAACTGGTTTTGTACGAAATAAAACGGCGAGTGTAAATAAAAAAGGAGGCGCGAGTCGATGAGGTTTTTGGAGAAGGTTTGCCATTTGCCGCCACCTACGGCAGGACACGGACTTCTTTAAACAATCTTTCTAAAAGTCTCGGCACTTCTACTTTCTATTACACAGAAAAGTTTTGTCCTTCTAAAAAGAGGAATCTATTACCTTTGGAGAAATTATTATAGCCTGAATTAGTGACCTTAATAAAGCTGCGCTCCTATCAGCCGCCGGTACTGCTGGTCTACGCCGAAGGAGCCGGCGTTCGCACGAAAAGCGTGACTGTTCCAAGCGTTCAGTTGAAGAAGGAACATGTTTTTGAACGCTTCTTTCACATAGGCAAATGCGTTCATGAAAGTACAAAACAAAAATGAAACTTGCTGCACGATTCAATCCATAACCTCCGCAAGACATCGAGTCAATCCAAAACCAGGGCTACCCATCAGACCCATCGCTGTGGACGATCGTAGCGCCAGATTCCTCTCTAGTTATATTGTAAGAATCACTATGGTATTTAAGCGGAATCACTGGCCCTAGTTTTGCGCCCCGAGTGGAAATATAAAGTTAATTTTGCTGGTGAAATAAATACGTTGTGTTACAAAATACAGAGTGCATATTTAATTAAAATACACGAAAACCTAGTCTTGTAGCTGACCCTTACTCTTTGAGTTCAGTAATGCTGGCAGGTGTAAACCTCCTCGCGAATTGATTAGTTCACCACCTGGTATTGCACGTATAGAGTTGTTTATTACAACATTGTGCTCGTGTGTTCTTTTTTTTGTGTATCCCTACCGTTTTTTCTAGGGGCAATCACCTTGTAAAGGCAAAGTCAGAAACGATTCGGAAGAACTAGTGACGCTAAAAACCCAGGCAAGGTTATTAATGACACACTTCACTTGTACCACCAGTAAAGCTTGTAGAAATTGGCAAACATACACAGCTCCCACGGCAAACACAGTGGCGCAAGCCACAAAATCAGAAAGGAAAGAGAATAAACATTTATTGGTGAGCGTAAGGGCTGATGACAGGGCATTTGCCCAGTACAAGACATCCCCATTCCGCCATACCCAGACTGCGACTTGCTATCCAGACCCAATTTACCAAGTCATCTTGGGGTCCAATGTCCGGATAGGCCATTTTAAAAGACGAAAATCGGGTTGGGGATATCTGGAGGTAAGCAAGGCGATCGACAGGAAGACAAATCATATAAAACCTAAAAACATTGTAAAGTAATATAAAACTTTGTTACAGATATTTAAGGTCAGTCATTTTCCAGGGCTGGGTTTGCGTGTAACCCAGAATGTAGGTTGTTGGACGCACAAGTTATATAGTCTTTTAAAATACCTTCCATGGTCAGTGTTTGATCTGGTTACCAGTTGAAAGAATATGCTCTCATATGATCCCGCAAAGGGTTGTTTGCTGCTGATATTTTTCTTTTATTTTAGTCATGCAGTTTCACCGCCACGGCAAATTTCCAAGGCTGGTTTGGATTTCACCTATCTCAAGGAAAGGAGGCGAATCCAGATGGAAGGCTTTGCCGATTTCAGTTTTGAAAAATGCAACTCTAGGACTATTACGCAGGCGCAATCACACGCTGGCCTACAATATAACCGGAAAATATACCCAGGAACTTCCTCTTCGTAGCGACGAATGACCAGAACAATCTTGATTATTGCGAGCGAGATTGCTGGTCGAAGGATGACGCTGAAGAACTGGAAAGAATTCGTAATTGTCAGCCTTAAAGTAACAACGTTGAACATTGACGCCAACGTGAAGGAAATAAATATGTTGTGAACAGATTTGGTGAATGAGTGCTTGCTTACACAAAAAAAAATTGTGGGAAATTCTAAGCAAACCAGGTTTGTTGCGTTGTATAGGAGACGAAAATTTTGCTGATTTTTACAGTGTGTGGGAGAATGTTATGGGGGCAGTAGTAGCGGGTAGTGTAATAAAATTACTCGAATTCGTATTGTTTTTAGACGCTTACCAATGTAGTAGTTTACCTTGTTGTCATGTACAACGGAAAGGATGGAACCAAGCCAGCATTGCAGTGCTAGTTGGGCACTAGGATGTGACACCGCTATACTCCAAGCGAGCGTGCACTTTTGGTTGCTTGTGATCTTGTAGTGCAAAAACAAAGGGCAAAGGTTGTCTGGAATTCTCGAGAAGAGATATTGTCGTCTACTTTCATAGGAAATATTGTCTTTTCAAGCTTAACTTCTCCCCACATTCGAGAGTATGCTGTGGGGTAGCCCTTACAGATTTGAGATTTCATACCTTGATTGTTGCAGTTTTGTGTGGTGCAGTGTTGATTTTCAGCACCTTTACGAAGTAGATGACTGGATAAACACAGCAAATGCTCGATGCACTTTTTGTAAATTCAAACGCGGGCAATGCAACACTTGCATTACGTACAAAACTTTGGCAATAAGAAATAAATTACAAACGGTCGGTTTAGCAAACATTGAAAGGAAAACCCCTTTCCACTTTTCTGCCCTGTCACGTATTTCGTGGCGTTCTGGCAAGCCAGTACGGTTCGCTCTCCTGGTAGCCCTCTAGTGGCGTTCTTAGATGCTTAACGGGGCAGCTTTCCCAGCTCATGTTGGCAAAATACCTTTTCCCCGTTTACCCCAGTGTCTATGATTGGCCCAAAACCTTTAACAATTTCCACCGCATTTGAAACAATTTTCTTGGTTGTACAGAAAACAGCAATGTCGTCTTCGCAGGCCAGAAGTTTTACCTTTGTCTGGCAGAGCTGAAACCCGCGAATGTATTTACTTTCAGTTATACTCTAGCAGAGCGCCCCAATACACAGGCACAAAAGTGGTGGGCTCCGAGGGCAGCTTTGGCGCACCGACCGGTCCATCCCAATGGGGTCCTCAGCATCTTGTTTACAGATAATCTCGGAATGCACTTCCGGCACCCCAGAGCCACCCTTCCCTTATGACTGTTCCTACGTTCACATAATCTAAAATAGGCAACAATAATTATGGGAGACACAATCAAAAGCTTCCTACAAATCAAGCTGGAGATTAGCTACGCGAGCTCGGGCAGCGTCGGAACACTTCAGCACACACCTTGCCTTGTGTGTGTTTGAAAAACCAGTGTACACTTGTATGCCACACGTATGGTGTGGCCCTACCAGCTGTTTGAGCACTGGTAGAATTTTTTGCGCAAGCACCTTCATAAAAAGTTTGTAATCGACATTTGTCAAGTGTATAGGACGATATGCTGTAACATGTTTAGGTTGTCCGTGTTCTCTAGTTTAGGAATGAGTATCGTCTGCGCTTCTCCGCAAGAGGATGGCAATGCCTTTAGTTTGAAGGCCTCAATAAATAGTGCTGCCAAGAGTGGCGATAAATTGTTTTTACAGACCTTGTAAAAGTTCGCACTTAACCCATCTGGACCAGGTGACTTTCCCTTGTTTAAAATATCGATCGCACATTCAACTTCTGCCACAGCAAAAGGTTTACTCAAATCTTCTTCGTACTCTTCATCAATCCTTGGAAAAACAATGATAAACTCGGTTTTAAAATCCTCGAACTCAGCCCTGCGGAAGGCAAAAAATTTTTTGTAGTACTGAAAAAACGTCCGTTCAATCTCTTGCTGATCGGCCGTCACCCGTCCTTCCCACCCTATCACCCTTATATGATTACGTCGAGCGTTCGCCCATTCTATACGCAGCGCACGCGTAGTTGACGCCGCTCCACCGGTTAAGCGGTCTATTCTCACTCTCCCGAGGGCTCCCCGGTAGCGCTATCGTGAAGCGCCTCAAGTTTCTGTTCCACTTTTTCTGATATCCTCACTAGCACCCCAGCGCAGTACACTCTTCACAGATAACCTTTTCTAGGTTTGATCTTTGGGTCTTTTCTATAATGCTCTGTTCGTATCGGATGACAGAGGCCCTCTCAATGGCCCTGATTTCCACCTCCTGTTTACACAACTTCTTCTACTCTATGAACGCGCCTTATATCTTTGCCTACGACATTCTCCAGTAGATGGTGCTGCCATCTACGAGAGGTGAAGGGAATTAATGCGTCATGACGCTAATGAGCGCCGATAGCAGTGTAAGATGTGGTGCTTATTTGCCGCCTATGTTGCGGGTGTGATGGCCCCGTACACGGTGGAGGCTTTTTCATTCCTCCACCATGGCCCCGTGTAAGAAAACTGCAGCATTAAGGCATAAAACAACGACGTGAACTGGAGCGTGTCACTCTCCCACTGGTTTAGCGCGACGACAAACAGGCCAGCGGGACGAGAAACGCGTTCATGAATTCGCGGTCCAAGCTACAAACTCGGTCTCTCACGTTCCACAAGCTTAGCTCGTTGCACCGCAAGCGTCGGCCGTACAAGCCCCGGAGCAGGACCGAAGTCGTCGCACATTTGCCGAAGCGACCCGCGAGCTGGACGTCGCTCCCCAAGCACGCCCATAAGACTGCTGGCGACCCGCAAATCATGCTCCTTTCGATGTAGCCGACCGTGGCTTCACCAAACGATTCGCTGACAACGCGTTCGGTTTCGTTCGCAAGGTTTGCGAGCGCCTGGAATTTCAATCGGATTTACGCAGCGCTGCGGCGCGTGTAATACAGGGTGTAAGGTTGATGCGTCTAATGGTGCCAAACCGACTAAATAAAATAGCGATCTGCAAGTTGCTATCGATGCACAATAAAAATTCAACTGCTCCTGTGAAGACACATTTCACATTCATATGAAAGAGGGATAACCACATTTTTTTATTCAAGGTTCATACTACAAGAGTTGTATGGTATATACGGTATTGATTTTAGCATCACGGTTTTTCTTACCTTGCTATTTTAACAGGCGTTGGAATTTCGACTAGTTTGTTGATCATTATACGTCGAAAAAAGCGCTTCAACGACGACAGGGAAAGAAGTACGCAGAGACGAACTGTCGCGTCTGTGTACTCATTTCCGTGTCCTCGGTTAAACGCTGTATTCGCCGTCTGACCGGCGTAATGCCACACTGATCCTAACAATCAATGATATTGGAGGAACAAGTTACCGGTAGTAGTTTAGGTCCATCGCAGTCCCGTCTCGTTCATGACTTGGCGCCCGGCACTTGCTCTTCGTCCGCCAGCACTTGCTGTTCGTGCGCCATATACGGCCAAGGGAACCACATAAACACGAAAAGCTTGAGCGTATTCATTAGGAAAAGCAACTTGCTTTCGTTGCCAACCGGTTGTTACGATCAATGAGTTGTGATGAACTATTACAAATTTTCAGGTATCGTGTAAACTACGGCTTCTTCGACAGCTTAGGTCTGTGCGGGTTTGCACATGCAGCGTAAATTCTCTGTATGACCGAGAGCATTCCTAAAAAATTGCATACATGTCATCTTTGGGAAGCAAGAAACTCGGATGTGTGTCCTTTTTCTCTTCGGGATCTCCTTAGCGGCGCAAAACTAATGCCTAAACTTTTGCTGTTGACTGTCTTGAAAAGAGTGGTAGACTTAGAATTACTCATTACAGCACCAAAACATCACGAATTCCAGAAATTGCTTTAGTGAACTCGCGAGCTGCCGCACGCCCCGCCAGAGGCACGTAGTATAGGACGGACAGCAAGTTCTGGACGCCAAGTTTTAGGGTGCAGCCAACTGCACAGCCGGGCCGGGAGGGCCCATGGAGCGGGAAAAGCATTGGCGGCAGTGGGCGGTTGCGCATTCGTAAGGAGGCACGGAAGCAACGAACGTTAGAAAAGAGAGAAACGCTGAGCGAAAGTAAAATGAACGCCACGCCGCAAAGCCCTGCAACTAGGATCGCCATATCGGAAACCGACAGTAGCCAGAGTCGCCGACGACTGCTGCTGCTATGTTGCAAACGAGGCGTTGTTTTCGAAGTGAGCCATATCCACCTAATGCGAATTTGAGTAACAAGATGAAGTTTGTTACCGGAAGTATATGCAGCGCTGTCAAAACTATTATATATATATATTTTACATGTAAGCTAGGGGAAGTTTATGGCCACAGGTAATTCAAAATTATGCCGGGAGTTTGGGAAATATTGTGGCGATAAGTTTGGATTTGGCTCATATCGAATCGAAACACTCAAGTTGATGCTGAATTTCGTGTAACTATATTTGAATTGTTTTTTGGGGGGGATTGTGGGATTGAGTTTTGGTGGAAAAGGCATTAAAATGCAACCGGGCCTCAACAGCAGTAAAACTATACATAAAGAGTGGGTGAGTCCTCTTGGCACCTTTAGCTGCTCTTTTCGAATACTATCCTATGATAATTATCTTGGGCTTGCCTCAAGGCACTAACGAAGTAAGCGAGCTCTTCATTGCTTTGCCATGAATTCCAAAACGCTTCCCAAGAAGGGTGCACATATCTTATTCTTCACCTCGATGAAGTGGTTCGTACTTTCCAACGGGGGGGGGGGGGGAGGGGGGGGGGGGGGGGGGGGGAGGCGATGGGGATTTGCTAAGGCTTCTAAGCGGCAGCTATTTGGTTAAGTACTGAAATGGTAAATCTGGCAGTAAAAAAGTAAATATAGCAAGAGTTATCTCGTAGGAACAGTGGAGACGGAAAGAAATCATTGTTTCACACTTTTGTTTAATTTCGTTTGGTTCTTTCGTACCTCTTAGTTGACACCTGGGGACGGATATTTGGCCGATCTCCTAATTGTCGTCTGAATTCATAATATGCAAGCCCCGAAATGCAAAAAAACTTCTGAAAACACCCAAGAAACAGTCTGAACACTGAAGCCGAACGCAAACTCCCATTAGGCAAATGCATTTGGCTCATTTCGATCCGTGAAACAGCAGGATCTGGCTGATTCTCGACACGAACTACGATCTGCGTTCGTGTTTTCTGGGCGTTATTCAACTATTTTCTAGCCCCCCCCCCCCCCTTTGTTAGGGGAAAGTGGCCGAGTTTTTCTCGTCACTGCAGCTTTATTCGACTCAGTTTCGGTTCCTGGATCTGGCTCATTTCGAAAAAAGAAACGCCTCAAATGTATGCGGCGACCTCAGAAAAATACGGCCGTGACCATCGGTTGTAGGACGCATTAGGGAGAGCGAACCGCTACGCTTAACAATAGAGCGCAGTGAAGCCGCCCTCCGATTCCCTCATTCATCAAGTTTGAACACCGTCATCGCAGAAATGAAAAAAAAAACAGTCATTTTTTTTATTACTTTGCTCTTCAACTCGATCTTCAACTCGAGCAGCTTACTAGGGGAAGTGTGGACAAATGCCTTGCGTTGAGTTCTTCGCGATGGAGAGGCTTGTAGTATCCTCTTATGTGGCTGTTACGCCAAACCACTAGGTTCTAATTTATTTCCGATAGTAAAAACAAAACAATGTGTGCCATTTTTGTGCTCCGTTGTTGCTGACGTGGAAACTGCCTAAACTAATTTTTTCACTAGAAAACAGCTTTAAAACGCGGGTCGTGCCGAAACTGCACCTGTTACAAATTCATGAGGAGTTGACGGCGCCAAAGGTCGGTGAAATGTTTTGTCCTATTTGACGGTGACGGCAGTCGCCATTTGCAAGCTGTTACGGAAAAATAAGGTCACTCTAGCGCAGGTTGAAATTTCCAATGTGTGACGTATACGTTCTCGCCAGCTGTTTATATTACGGCAGGTCTTTTAGCCAATCACCGAGAGGGCATGACTTCAAGTCATCTTGGTGTTGTGTAGAAAGACAGGCGTAGGTTTCTATGCCTGATGCGTTCCGTTCCGCTGGTCATAGCTTGGCAAGAAGTATGTGTTCCCAGTAGAGATAAGAAACGCACACTTTAAAACTGCGGCTAGTAGACGTCACGACATGTCAAAATAACAAAAGCCGGCACAACCGCTTTGTCAACCGAAATCACGTGACCAAACGGAAAGACAATCAAGTAAGAGCCCTTGTGAATCCACAGTTACTGTGAATTTATGAAGTCGAGAACAGGGTCCCTGAACTACAATTTACCTTCCGCCTTTGTTCACGGCTGGCGTACGAACTCATACAGAAACGAGAACGACAGCGCCATCTGCGATTTGGTGCTGTCACATACGGAACAGTGACATCCCGCGCGATAAAGGAGAACCAGTTGGTTTCAGAAGCAGGGGACGTCATCAATGCCAGAGCTGTAATTTGGGAAGGGCTGACAGTGGTTTTGACCAGCCAGCGTTTGCGCAAGTGACGCAGACGGCCGGATCAAACTACTCTTCCATCTTTTTTGCTCCATGTCGGTTGGTGCAGTTGATTGATTATGAGGTTTAGCGCCCTAACATCACACAGGCGATAAGGCGCACCGTAGTGGATGGCTCCGGATGATCTTTAACGCGCGCCGAAATATCGAACGCACGGATGAATAAATACAATACAATACAATACGTTTATTTCCATCATCACTGACGAACAGGGGCCCGCAGTAAAGCTGCAAAAGCTCAAAAGAAAGCTCCAGTAAACGCTCCAAAAACAGCTTGACTGAGGCTGCTGACCCCTAACTTGGCGAACACCAAGGATCAAGAAGAGAAAAAGAAAATACAACCAATGTACATAACACCAATACACAGGAACACTGGGATAACATTCCTAAGCCTTGTTACAACTAATAAAGAAAAAGTAAAAGAAAAAAACATGAAAAAAAAAGAAGATCACAGTGGAACAAAAAGTTAGGAATAAAAAGCTGCAATGGTTTGTATTTGCAAAAAAAAGAACAGAAGACATTCAAACTAAAGTCCAATTTTTCAAAGTACACATATCAAAGGAAGTACACAAAGGAAGTACACAAGAGATAACATAAATTATGAAAAAAAATGATAATAACTCTCTATTTGTGAATCTTTCAAGGGTGTTTTTTTAGCTGCGAAGCTATTGAGCAGTCGCGAAGCTTGTTTTCCAGGGTTTGCGTGCCATAACTTGTTCGGTATGTTTGAACTTTATATGTATCTGTATTTCTTGTTCTGCTTATATGTTTTCGCGCTCTAGCAAAGCAATCTTACGAAGTAGAAATGTACTATATTTAATTTCACACTTGAACGAATGACACAGACGATAGTCATATAATTTAGTTACAGGCACAATTTTGTGCTTGGCAAAAGTTCGGTTGTTGTGTGCCACCGAGGAAGGTTTTCCATTACGCGTAAGAAGCTCTTTTGTAGGACAGCAATTTGTGTAAGTTTTCTTGTGTCGTAGTGCCCCAAACTAAGTGGCAGTAGTTTAGGTGAGAATAAAATATAGACTGATAGATTAAGATCATCATCTTCGGCGGCAGCATCTCGCGGTTTCTGTAAACAATGCCTATTACCTGCGACAGTTTGCTACCAAGATAGGTTACATGGTCGTCCCAGGACAGTTTTTGATTTATCATAACGCCTAATGTTTTAATCGATGGCACTATTTCTAGGGAGTACGCTGAAAACATATATCTCTTGTTAATGTGATTTTTTTGTTTTTTCCTCTAAAGATGACGACTTTCGTTTTTGAACTACTTATCTGTAATGCGTTCTTTCGTGTCCCAGTTATCAAGTTTGTCTAGTGCGTCATTTGCTTGTTCTGGCATTCGCCTATATATCTCCAGCTAGAAATATGCTCGTGTAGTCTGCGTAACATACAATTTTTGCGAAGGGTATAGCATGCACAATATCATTGATAAACATGTTAAAAAAAACGGCCCAAAATACTGCCTTGTGGGACGCCACACTGAACAGGCCGTGTATCGGATAAGAATCTGTTTACAACTGCCTGCCTGCGGAATTCAAGATAAGATTTTACAAATGCAGATGCATGTCCACGAATCCGCAACGATCTAACTTGCGTAGCAACAGTTCATGGTTTATGAGGTCAAAAGCC